>JAHZTW010000047.1:3117809-3151856 GCA_020283515.1 Alliaria petiolata
CTTGCAGCCTCCCTTCTTGCAATCCTAGCAACCCTTTCCAACTGATCAATCTCTTGAAAGCCTTGGAAGTTGTTGTCTCCTTGTGATCTTAGGTGCATCCAAGGTAAACTGAAATCTAGAAAACAAAATGGTCAATAAACACAAAAGGATTACTTAGTCTCAAACTAAACTCAAATCTTAATGATCAAACAATCCCAATATGGCAACGGCGCCAAATTGAAACAAGAGTTTTTATCTCTTGCAAGCAATTTATCAATTGCTCATATCATTGCAATACTTGAGATATCAATCCATTTTGGGAGATATCAAATTAGCAAATTCAAGTAACAAGCAGCAATTAAAAACAAAACACAAACTAAAAGAGACACTACAAGAGCAATAATATGAAGCTAAGCCTTAATTACGTACCACTAATGAAGCACTAAACAAGAGATTAACTACTAAGCAAGATTACCAAATTAACTAAAACGAAACCTAGGGATGGAATCATTGATTTGGGCAATCAAATGGACAACCTTGCAATCATTTAAGCAACTAATCAAGCCTTCTCTATGCCTAGAACACTTAATAAAGACTAATCCATGATGTTTGGCACTAATCCCTTTCCTAATCACCCTAATGAACTAATGACGTTTTAGCATTAGATTGATTAGCAAGCATTAATTACAAGTCTAAATGGCTTGATAAACACCCTAGGCAACTAATATCTTAGGCTAGGAATGTAAATCTCTTATTAAGTTGGTTCAAGCATTTCATCAAACACTTGGTGGGTGTATGAAATGCTTATGATCCAAATAGCAAAAGATTAGCAATTTGGCATTAAGAACTCCTTAATAAGAAGAGAGATGAAAGAATCTATCCTAGATTGCAAGATTGAACCATTAGAAAACCCTAAATCTAACCCATCCCTAAGGTCCTAAGGAACTACTCACTAATCATGATTAGACCCATCAAATCAAAGGTTAGTGAAAGGCTAAACATGATTAGAGAAAGATAAAATAAGAAATCTAAAAGAGATATTGCATTAAACAAGAAGATCCAAGAAAAATACAATGATTTCTCTCAAAGTAGCTAAAAGTTTAGGCTTAGAACAAAGAGAATCAAAGTTGGCATAAAAATTAGGTCTAAAAAATATTTATAGGAGGGACCCATAAAGTGGAGAAAAAAGATTCGTCTGGGTTTAGTTCGACGAGTTCGTCGATCCATCTCGCCGAACTGAACCCCTGGAAACATGGTTCGACGTGCTTCACCGAACCGCTTCGTCGAACTGACGCGAGAAATCTTCTGCTCCATCCTTTTGGTGACCTCTTGCTCCTCCAAGTGCCATGTGATCCTCCTCCAACTCCATTTATGCGTCCATAGCATCCTCATCACCTGATCAAGGCTCCAGATGCACCAATATATGCAAAGACTATGCAAATGCACCCTAGAACTCTAAATGATCAAAATGCAATACAATAATGCCTAATTAGATGCCTAAATGATGAGAAGCTTACACTAAATGGAGGGGAATATGATGCAAAATATAGACATATCAATATCGAGCATTTGGAGGAGCGAAATGTATGTGTTCGTAAGAAGGCCTTCCACTTAGATTCAGACTCCGAAGCCTTCTTAAGAGTTGTATAGGATCCAGAGTGCCTTCTAGTGCCGTTGAAATCAAGTCATTCGGACCCCTGGTTAGAAAGTTACATCGATTTTCATCCGTATCGACCAGAGCACGTCGAGACGACCAAGCCGAGAAGAGACGGGAATCCAGGGGTTCGTATCGACCAAGCGTATCGGGGTAGCTACGCCGAGACGAGAATCCAGGGGTTCATCTTGACCTAGTGTATCGACCAGCTAGGTCGAGACGAACACAGACGAGTTTTAGTGTTCACTTTTTCTGGGTCCACCTATAAATACTCAAAAGACCTAATATCTCGGATAACTTTTATTCTCTATTGTTCTTAGCTTAAACTTTTGCCTCTTTGAGAGAAAACTTGTATTTGCTTAGATCTTTTAAGTTTAATACTAAAACTCTCTTGGATTTCTTATTATCTATTCTCCAATCATGTTTTGCTTATCTTCTATCATGGATTTGATGGGCTTAATGATGATTAGTGAGTAGTCTCTTAGGAACTTGGGGATGGGTTAGATTTAGGGTTTTCTAATGGTTCAATCTTGCAATCTAGATTAGATTCTTTCATCTCTCTTCTTATTAAGGTGTTCTTAATGCCAAAAAGCTAATCTTTTGCTATTTGGATCATAAGCATTTCATACACCCACCAAGTGTTTGATGAAATGCTTGATTCAGTTTTCTAAGAGATTTACATTCCTAGCCTAAGATATTAGTTGCCTAGGGTGTTTATCATGCCATATAGACTTATGCTTATTGCTTGTTAATCATTTTAATGCTAACACATCATTAGTTCATTAAGGTGATTAGGAAAGGGATTAGTACCACACATCATGGATTAGTGTTTATTAGTGATCTAGGCATAGAGATAGCTTGTTTAGTTGCTTAAATGATTGCAAGGTTGGCCATTTGAATGCCCAAATCAACGATTCCATCCCTAGGTTTCGTTTTTAATCAATTAGTAAATCTTGATTAGTAGTTAATCGCTTGATTAGTGCACAATTAGTTAGGATTAAGGTTTTAAATCGTATAATTAGTCTTGTAGTATCTCCTTTAGCTAGTAGCTTGCTTTTAATAGATTCTTGTTACATAAACTTTGAATTTGGCTTAGCTTAAACCAAACTTTGTATTCTTTTTGCATCAAACTCCCAAGATGGATTGATATCTCAAGTATTGCAATGATATGAGTAATTGAAAAATTGCTTGCAAGAGACAAAAACTCTTGTTTCAATTTGGCGCCGTTGCCATCTTGGGATTGTTTGATCAATAGGATTTAAGTTTAGTTTGAGATTAAGTTCTTCTTTTGTGTTTATTGACCATCTCCTTTTCTAGATTTCAGTTCACCTTGAATGCATTTAAGATCACAAGGAGACAACAACTTTCAAGACTTTCAAGAGATTGATCAGTTGGAAAGGGTTACTAGGATTGCAAGAAGGGAAGCTGAAAGGTTAGAAAGGTTGAGAATGGAAGAGCAACAAAGGGATCAACCTCCTCTAGCTGCTGTACCACCACACATGGCGCATGCACATCTGGCTCATAATGGAAATGAGCAAGCACAAAGGGACAATGGAAACCCCTTGCATGCCCCAAGACAAGGGAGAACAATTGGGGCTGGTGATCATCAAAATAGATATGGTATTCAACCTCCACCAGTTCACAACAACACCTTTCAGGTCAAGCCAGCTTTCATCTCCATGGTTCAACAAGACAAGTTCCATGGTTTGCCAATGGAGGATCCACTTGATCACTTGTATAATTTTGATAGAGTTTGTGGGTTGTTCAAGATGAATGGTGTGAGTGAGGATGCTTTCAAGCTAAGACTTTTTCCCTTCTCTCTTGGGGATAGAGCAAGGCAATGGGAAAAAAACTTGTCTCAAGGCACCATCACCTCTTGGGATGAATGCAAGAAGACATTCCTATCTAAGTTCTTCTCCAACTCTAGGACTGCAAAGTTGAGGAATGAAATCTCAAGCTTCACTCAAAATAATAATGAGTCTTTTAATGAAGCATGGGACAGGTTCAAGGGCTACACAATGCAATGCCCTCATCATGGCTTCACACAAAGAGTCTCTACTAACCACCATCTATAGGGGTGTCTTTCCAAAGATTCGAATGCTTCTTGATACCGCAAGTAATGGAAACTTCTTAGGAAAAGAAGTAGAAGATGGTTTGGAGCTTGTAGAGAATCTTGCCTTGAGTGATGGAAATTACAATGAAGACTATGATAGAGCTCCAAGGGGAAATGAATATGAATTTCACAAGAAAGAAATGAAGTCTCTACATGACAAGATGGACAAACTCATGTCCTCCACTCAAAGGCATGTACATTTTGTTGGTGAGTATCAAGAAGTTTGTGATGATCACGTTCAGTCCCAAGAGTGTGACTTAGAGGTCAATTTCGTGGCTGGCCAAGGAGGCTACAACAACAACTACAACAACAACTATAAGGGGAATAACAACCTCTCTTATAGAAGTACTAATATAGTCAACCCCGAAGACCAAGTCTACCCTCCACAAGCTACTCAAAGCACACATTTAGTACCTTACAACAATCAACAAAATGGTTATGCACCAAGGTCTAACTACTAAGGAGGAAACCAAGGAAACTATGGTGGTCCAAATTACAATGCTCCCCCAGGTTTTACTCAAGCTTCACAAGGTCCTCCCCAAGACAACATTCAACTAATGCTTCAACAAATACTTCAAGGTCAAGCCAATAGTGATGCTAATGTGGGAAAGAAGATTGCTGAGATTAACACAAGGATGGATTTTACACTTAATGAGCTTGCCACTCAAATAAGAGGTCTTCAACACAAGTTCAGGCAACTTGAGAACAAAGGCAAGGCTCCTAGCTCCAACTCTCAAGGCACTCTACCCGGTAAGCCCGAAGCTAACCCAAAAGAGTATTGCAATGCTATCTCCACTATTGATGAGGATGAGTATGAGCTTGTTGTGCTAGAGTTTGAGCAACTATTCGAAGCTCCTTATGATACATCCATATTCAATGAGGACATTGAAGTTCAAGATGGGGAGGTGGTCATTGAAAATGACTCCATGGTTGTTGCTACTGAAATGGTTAAAGAAGTTTTTGATGAACCCAAGACTTCTACAAAGTCAAGAGTTGAAGTGGATGTAAGAGATGTGGTTAAGAAGAGTTAAGGAGGATCTTGTGATCTCCTTATCTATAAGCCACCACTCCCATATCCTGAGCTATTTTTGACTAAGTCACAAAAGAAAATGCTCTCAAGTTTTAGAGGAAGTATGGTGAAAGTTGGTGCACTTTTGCCCAAGGGTGAGAGTTTGTCTCAAGTCAAGGGTCATATAAGGTTCATTAAAGACTTGCTAGCTAATAGGGAGAAGGTAGAAGAGCTGATGGAAAGCCTTGATCCACCAAGCACAACAAGGGATTAGCCTAAGACTATTCCAAAGCTTGGTAATCCCGGAAAATTTTTGATTTCTTGCTCTCTTGGGAATTCAAAGATTGATGAAGCTTTGTGTGATTATGGATCAAGTGTCAATGTGATGTCCCTTGAAATGTTCAAGAGCCTTGGGATTACAAACCTAAAGAAGTATCCCTCACCTATTACCTTTGTTGATGCTTCCTCAAGGCAACCAATAGGCCTTGTTGAAGGTTATCCATTGAAGATTGGTGAGTGTCTAGTCCCAACTGATTTCATAGTCATGGAAATGGTCCAAGCAGCAAGACTACCCCTTCCCCTAAGAACTCCCTTCCTCAATACAGCTGGTGCAAGCATCGATTTCACCAAAAAGAGGGTGATTCTCAAGAGTGTGAATGATAAGGTCTTCTACCCTATGAAACCTTCTACCTTGGGTTTTTGTGGCACAATCACATGTGCTACTATGGAAATTGATGAAGAACCACCATATACAAAGGGGCAGCTGATGGGATTCACTTGTGTAATGCTGAAGGGTGATGATACTTTAGACCACAATGAGTATGATGGACTAGGATTTGATGGTGAATGCCTACTTGCCATGTTTGATGGAATCAAGATGGTGGAACCAATAGCTGAGCCATCAAAGAGGGCGAGAAGGAGGTCTAGGAAGAAGAAGAAGGTGTTACACACTGGAGCAAATACCATGTTCATCAAGAAAGGAGAAGGAAATTTAGTTCCACTACGTGACCTTCTCACTCTTGCCTAAAAAGGTTTGAAAAGTCGAGCTAATGACGTTAAACAAGCGCTCTTGGGAGGCATTCCCATGTTATCCTTGTATATATTCTTGTTTTTGTTCTATAATCATGTTTCTTTGAGTTTTGAAAAGTATTAGGTTGAGTATGGAGGACTTAAGCTTCAAGAAGGGGTTTGGAAGAAACTTTTAAACCCGTATCGACGTGGCTGGCCGATAAATGTCCAAATCCGGTCAAGCAATCCATCATACTCCATGGAGTCTTACTCCTCCTCCTCCATTCGCTCCTGATTGAGGTACCACTCCAAACCATTGTAAATACCATTTAGTTTTTATTTTTGCATTTTGAAATCTTCTCCAAGCTTGGATTACACAAGGGACTGTGTAATTTAAGTTTGGGGGAGTATAGTGTATTTGACTTTGTGTTTTGTGATCTTATTTTCCTTTTTCATGCATATTAGAGTCTCATGCATTTATATATGGCATAGAAAAACCAAAAAAAAAATGAAAAAAGTTCAAAAATTTCAAAAAAATAGCATGTAGTTGCATTTGCATTTGTCACATAAGTAGGATTGAGTCTAGCTTTCATATAGGATTGCATTCTTGCATAGGGGACAATGATGATTTTTCCTTGTAAGGTGTTTAGCTCATGAATTAGTTCAAGGCCCCAGTTAGTAGTTCTTTGATGCTTGATGTGCAAACTTTGAAAGTAAAGATGAACCCTACTTGGACCTCACCATTTGAAATTCAAGTCAAAATTGAAGCAAGCTTTGAATAGAAACCACCTCTCTTGAACTTGGACTTAATTTGAATGAACAATTATCATGTTCATGCATTGTTAGAGAACTTGTGGATACCATATACGTATTTGGGTTATCTTCTTTCCTTTTGCCACTCTTGTTAACCCAAATAGCCGACTCTCATCTTTAGAGCGGTTAAGATCCATCACCCTAGCTAAGCTTTCTTTGAGACCTCTACCTTATTGAGTGAATTAGGCCTTTTTCTTCTTGTGAACTTAGCAAAAACTGTTGAGTTTAGAGCGACAAGGATAGGCTTCCATGTAGCTAGCTCGGGACAATGAGCTAGATGATAGGTTAGGCTTCTTGGGTGGGGGCTTGTGGCTTGACATTTAATAAAATGGAGGTTTGCAAAGTTGTGGTGATGAGAAGGTGAAAATAAAAAAAATATTGTGACGAGTGTTGGCCAAGTGTATTATGCTCAAAGTGTTTAAAAGAGAATCCTCTAGAAATGAAAAGTAAAGGAGCCAAGAAAAAAAAAAAAAAAAAAATGGCTAAGTTAAGAAAAGAAAGAGGATAGCAAAATATAAAAGAAAAGAGCTTGAAGTGAAATTGTGCCAACACTTGTGGTTGTAGAAGATGTTTTCTCTAAGTGCTTAAAGGAAAAAGAAAAGTGTTCTAACTTCTTGTGGGGTATGGCGCAATGCCTTGTAATGGGTAGCATAGGTTGGACTTGGTGAGTGAGCTTAAAAGAGAATGAGAATGAAAACATTTGTGTTACAAAGGGTAGATGGAAGTTTGTCCTTGTATGCATAGGTTGCTTTTTACTCTTAGCATTTTGCCTAAGTTCACTTGTTCATTGAGAGATCCCATAGCATTGGAACCCCATGAAGTTGAGATCATTTTCATCTCAAAACCTTACCCAAAACCAAACAAGTTCGCTAGCATTGCATGATTCATGATCCATGGTTACTACTTAATGAATGTTAAAGAGTTGGTGAAAATGAATGCTTGTGTAGGTTTAGGCTTGGGTTCACTTGAATGAGTATGGGTATGGCTAGACCTTTTGGAGTAGAGTTTGCATCATGAGCATCCTAGAATTAAGAACTAGGACTATTGAATTGATTTATTTGCTTGACACTTTTGGATTTGAGTTCCCACCTCCAAACCTCTCTCCTTGACTTGTGTTTCATTTGCTTGGGGACAAGCAAAAGGCAAGTTGGGGGGAGTTTATATGTTTATATTTTGCATCATATTTCCCTCCATTTAGTGTAAGTTTAACCTCATTTAAGAACTCATTTAGGCATCTTTGCATCACATTTCATTCATCTAGTAGTCTAGGATGTCCTTGCATAGTCTTTGCATATTTTGGCACTTTTGGAGTCTTTATTAGGTAATATGGATGCTATGGAGGCATGCTTGAAGTTGGAGAAGGATGGCATGATCAAGAAGAGGAAGAGAAGCAGCCAAATGATAAGAAAAGACTTTTAGAAGCATATCGAGCATTTGGAGGCGCGAAATATATGTGTCCGTAGGAAGGCCTTGCACTTAGATTCAGAATCCGAAGCCTTCTTAAGAGTTGTAGAGGATCCAGAGTGCCTTCTAGTGCCGTTGGAATCAAGTCATTCGGACCCCTGGTTAGAAAGTTACATCTATTTTCATCTGTATCGACCAGAGCACGTCGAGACGACCAAGCCGAGAAGAGACGTGAATCCAGGGGTTCGTATCGACCAAGCGTATCGGGGTAGCTACGCCGAGACGAGAATCCAGGGGTTCATATCGACCTAGTGTATCGACCATCTAGGTCGAGACGAACATAGACGAGTTTTAGTGTTCACTTTTTCTGGGTCCACATATAAATACTTAAAAGACCTAATTTCTTGGATAACTTTTATTCTCTATTGTCCTTACCTTAAACTTTTGCCTCTTTGCGAGAAAACTTGTATTTACTTAGATCTTTTAAGTTTAATACTAAAACTCTCTTGGATTTCTTATTATCTATTCTTCAATCATGTTTTGCTTATCTTCTATCATGGATTTGATGGGCTTAATGATGATTAGTGAGTAGTCTCTTAGGAACTTGGGGATGGGTTAGATTTAGGGTTTTCTAATGGTTCAATCTTGCAATCTAGGTTAGATTCTTTCATCTCTCTTCTTGCAATGATTGCAAGGTTGGCCATTTGAATGCCCAAATCAATGATTCCATCCCTAGGTTTCGTTTTTAATCAATTAGTAAATCTTGATTAGTAGTTAATCGTTTGATTAGTGCACAATTAGTTAAGATTAAGGTTTTAAATCGTATAATTAGTCTTGTAGTATCTCCTTTATCTAGTAGCTTGCTTTTAATAGATCCTTGTTACATAAACTTCGAATGTGGCTTAGCTTAAACCAAACTTTGTATTCCTTTTGCATCAAACTCCCAAGATGGATTGATATCTCAGATATTGCAATGATATGAGCAATTGAGAAATTGCTTGCAAGAGACAAAAACTCTTGTTTCAGAGCTCGTCATCCAAAAATGCCAAAAATACAATCAACTCAATGTCCTAATTCTTAATTCTAAGGTGCATTTGAATTCATCCTACTCCAAAAGATTTAGCCATGCCCATCTCAACAATCAAATGCACTAAGACCTCAATCTAGATAAGTCTCCCTATCAAGCCAACTCTTTAACATTCATTAAGTTGCAAACCGTGGATCATGACAATGCAATGCAAGTGAATTCATTTGGCTAAGGGACTAGGCTTTGAGATAAGAATGATCTCAATTCATGTGGCTTCCAATTCGCATAAGGGTTTTCACTCAAAGAGGATTGAACTTCATGCATAATGCTAAAGGTAAAAGACAAGTGATGCATACAAGACTAGACTCTCATCTACCCATAATGCTATCAATGATCCTAAACCCCTCTCATTTTTTTTTTTTCAAGCTCACTCAACCCTCTAAAGCTACCCTTTTCTCTCAAGGCTCTTTGTGCCTTGCTAAACCCATAAATCTCACAAACCACTTCTTCTTCTTATAACACTTAAGGGGAAACTTCTTCATCCTTTAACTCATAGTGAATGGTGTGATCTTTTTATAACTTAGCTCTTCTTTTCATTCCTAGGTAGCCCTTTTCTCTTTCTTTGGCCCTTTGGCCTCTTTTGATTTTCTTTTTATTTTCTTAAGGGTACCTAATTCCTTTTAACACTTAGAGCTATACTTTTTCTTTTCAAACATAAGATCCACCATTTCAAACTATGCTTCCCTTATTCTCCTTCCAAGCCTCTTTCATTCCCTTTCTTTCTAATATCTTTCCACAACTCATCATGCTAAAATACAAGCATACAATCCATTCCACAACACCAAGTAATACCGCGCCCCAAAACCCAAATTCCTAAGCCTAAAGCTAGCCTCGATATGTGAGACTAGAATCTACATGAGAGCCTAAACTTGTCGTCTCAAACCTAACACTTTATGCTAAGTTCAATCAAAATAAGGCCTCACAAATATTCTCACTAGAACAATTGGCTTCAAAGGAGGTAAGGTAAGGTGGGGGGTAACTACTTGAGCCAACAAGAGAGTGGTAAAGTGAGTAAGAAGGCTCAAATATGTATGTAATCCATGAATTCACTTTCAATGCAAGACATGATAATTAGATGTCAAAATTCGGTTCAAGTGATTAGAGTTGGTTATCAAATTCAAGACTCTATTTCGACCAAGTTCTAGGTGACAAGTGAAATGATCCAAGCATGGTTCTTCCTTACTTTCAAGACTTGATCAAATGCATCAAAGAATTAAGAACTAGGGCATTGAATTGATTACATGAGTTGGCATTCTACAAGGATAAGCTCATCATTGCTCCCAATGCATATGAATGCAAATCCTACATGAGATGCAACTAGACTCAATCCTAGAATGCAAATGCACATCTAAATGACTTCTTTTTTTTGGAAAATTTTCAAATTTTTGGGTTTTTCTATGCTTTAGATGAATGCATAAGACTCAAGTATGCAAAGGAAAATAAGAATCACAAAACACATGTCAAATCTCTCAACCTCTCCCCCAAACTTAAATTACACAGTCTCTGGTGTAATAAAAGTCCAAGGGAGACCTCAATCAACATGACAAGATACAAAAGCGAAAATCTAAAGAAAATATATACAAAGGAGGTGGAGGTACCTCAAAATTGTGAAAAGGAGGATGATCCTAAGGAGATCGATTGGTTACTTGAGGAGGGAGATCGGCTCGGATTTCTCCCCCAAACTTAAATTACACAGTCTCTGGTGTAATAAAAGTCCAAGGGAGACCTCAATCAACATGACAAGATACAAAAGCGAAAATCTAAAGAAAATATATACAAAGGAGGTGGAGGTACCTCAAAATTGTGAAAAGGAGGATGATCCTAAGGAGATCGATTGGTTACTTGAGGAGGGAGATCGGCTCGGATTTCTCTTCCTTGGTCGTGCTTCGTAGGAGAAAGAGCGAGGTGCGTCTTCTTGGACCGGTTTCTTTGGGCGCATTTCGAATGAATGGCGCCTATCAAGGTCCGTTTCACTATCTCCTTCATCTGCTTCCTCTGCCGCTTCGCTTGTGCCCTCTTCTCTAGCCATTGTGGAGGACCTTCCTTTGACGATGGCCTTTAGCCCCTTGACCGTCTTCTTCAAATCCTTCACCTTTTCGCCGAGCTTCTTGATGGCCCGGTCTTGATACTTTTTCCACCTTTTGAGGAGACCAATGTGTGCAAGGGCTTCTCTCAATGTCGGGCTTGGCATCGGGTATATGCAAGAGGGGAAGTAGTACCTCTCGCTACCGTAAACTGGACTTGGAACTTGATCCTCTACTTCCATCTCTTCTTCTTCTTCAAGAACTTGGCTTGGGTCAAAGTCAAATGTCCCTCTCTTGGCAATGGACTGGAAGAGGAGGACGCTAGCCGGATTGTAGAGGTCCTTGTATGGGGGAACAAAGTCGATGTGGGAGATGTCTTGGAATGAGGTGGCTTGCAAGTTCGGGAGACAAATCTTTGCTTCGGTCTTTGTGTCTATCGCGAACTTGTAGGCGAACCGGTTGCTTAATCTTCCCGAGAGAAACATGGTCCTCCCAAGGTAGAAGATGTCCATCCACTCGGGCTCAAGACCATCCGTCCCTAGCCGATGCCCACAAGCTTCGAGAATCGGAGTTATGATCCCGCCAATGCTGAGCTCGGGGTCCTTGTCTTTCATAGTGACAATCCAATCTTGGTAGGAGAGCAGCTGCCTAAACAATAGGCTAACAATACCGGTTCCCGTCCTATCCCCTCGGACTCTTGTGCCTCCTCTTGTGTGAAACCCGGTGAACTTTGCAAGACCCACATCTAGCAACTCGAGCTCCTCCTTGGCGACTTTCCCGGCCTCCTTCCCTGTATAGAAGGTGTGAGCAAGAGCTTTGTGTTCATACCTCAACGCCGGATACCTTATCATAGTCCCCGTGCTTCCTCCTGGCTCGAACTTCCCAACCGCGATTGTCTCCCACAAGCCCTTCAACTCACACTCATCAATGGTGAGCATCTTTGTTCTCCTTTCCCCTTCTCGGAACCCAAAGATATCATTTAGTTGCCGGAAGGTCATTGTGTAGATGGTCATATGGATCTTGAATTTGATGTAGCCATGACCATGGAGCGGTGGCGAATCCTCCCCATCATAGTAGAAGTGAGCGGTGAGGGATGAGAGGAACTCGCACGTTGCTTGCTTGTAAGCGGGACGTGCCAAGGTGATGAACTTTGCCAAACCCATGTTCTTGAATAGGGTTTGGAAGTCCTCAAAGATACCCAAGGCTCGCAACGTCTGCTCGTGCGGGTACTTCGTCCCTTTGAAACACATACCCACGAATGCCTTGAGGAGTTCCTCGGTTGTGAGCTTCTTCTTAGGCCCTTCTTATGTGGCATTTGCTTTCCCCTTGGAAGCTCTCGTGGTAGCCCTCTTATTTGATCCAAGCACCAACTGTTCCTCCTCACTTCCAACCTCTCGGTCTTCAACTACTTGCCTCTTCCCTTGGCTCTTTGATGACCTTGCTTGAGAGCTTGCTCCTTGGCTTGTCGCATCTCCTATAGCTCTTCCCATTAGTCCTACAAGAGAGACAAAGCTTGTAGAGAGAGTAAGCAACTCATTTTGAACAGCAAATAGCAGCAACTAGCAAGCAACAAACAAGATCAATGCCAAATTTTCAAAAATTCTCCCTAATTTCACACGTACCAAAATTTTGGCCAATTGAGAATTTTCAAAATTTTCAAATCGCCCAAATTCGAGTGCTACCTATTGGCAATCCATAAGCATGATCAATGCAAACTAATGCAGTGAAAGCCTCAAAATCTAACAAGGTTCAAGAGTTTAATTTGAATTTTCGCACCATGAACCCTAGATGTCAAATTTTCGAAAATTAATCATGGAAATTTTAGTGTAGCACTCGAAATCTACTCCCTAACTGTATTCAAGAAATGCCCAAGCCACAAACAATCAATTCTAACATCCTATTGTAGAAATCCCTAAACTTTCCACTATTAGAGCAAAAGATGAAAAGCTTGGTTTTTGGATTGAATACCTCGTGAGTGGTTGATAGGATGAACGAGATTGACTTAGAATCAATAAGAGTACAAGAAATCTAGCAAGTGGCACTTGGAATCACTAAAATTGCTTGAAAATTGAGAGAGAGACCTAAAAATCGCAAGTGTGTGTGTAGGGGCAAATTTTTGTGTTTGGGGAAGAAAAAGAGGGAAGAACCGGTTTAATTCGAGTGAATTAAACCGGTCAAACCCCGTTGACTTACCTGGAAAAGAAGCGTATCGAGCTATGTAGGTCGATACATAGCTCGATATGCTCACAGACGGAGCTTTTAAAAATGTATCGACCTAGGTAGCTTGATACAGATGCCCGATGCAGGGGCCAAGTTTTCCTTGGCTCGCCTGTATCGACCTTAGTAGGTCGATACAAAAGCCCGATATGGCTCCGCCAAATTCCATGTAAGAGCTGTATCGGCCTTAGTAGGCCGATACATAGCTCGATACAGTGCCAAAAATTTCGTGGCAAGCTTTTGCTCTTGGCTCAACCTCCTCAATCCAAACTTGTTATCCACAAACACTATAAAACACATTATTGAATTAAAAAGTGCAAATATATACAAAGATAGACATGGGAGTGACTCCCAAGTGCGCTTGTTTAAAGTCACTAAGCTTGACTTTTCAAACCCTTAGGCATGAGGGTGAACAAGGAGTGGAATTGGCTTTCCTCCTCCTTTCTTGATGTACATGGTGCCTGCTCCAGCTTGCAGCACCTTCCTTTTCTTCTTAGACTTCCTTGGTGGCTCAGCTTCATGTTCAACAACCTTGATGCCCTCAAACATTGCTAGAAGACTTTCACCATCAAAGCTTGGCCCATCGTACTCATTGTGATCAAAGGTTTCATCCTCACTCATCATCACACTAGTGAGACCCATCAGCTGCTCCTTAGGTGGTTCTTCTTCAACTTCCTTAGTGTCACATGTGATTGTCCCACAAAGCCTCAAAACAAAAGGTTACTGAGGATAGAAGACCTTTGCATTCACATTCTAGAGGATCACTCTTTTGTTGATGAAGTCAAGGCTTGCACCAGCTGTGTTAAGAAAGGGTGTCCCTAGAAGAAGAGGTAGTCTTGCTGCTTGAACCATATCCATCACAATAAAATCAGTTGGGACAAGACACTCCCCAACCTTCAATGGATAGTCTTCTACAAGGTCTAGAGGTTACCTTGAGGAAGCATCAACAAAGGTGATTTGTGATGAATATTTCTTCATAGTAGTGATCCCAAGGTTCTTGAACATTTCAAGGGACATCACATTGACACTTTAGCCGGAATCACACAAAGCTTCTTCAATCTTCAAGTCACCAAGAGAATAAGAAATCAAAATATTTCCCGGATTACCAAGCTTTGGGATAACCTTGGACTCATTCCTCGCCATGCTTGTTGAATCTAGACCCTCTATAAGCTCTTCAATCTTCTCTATATTGGCAAGCATCTCCTTGATGAACCTTATTTGACCCTTTACTTGAGACAAACTCTCCACTTTGGGCATTGGTGCACCAATTTTTTCCATATTCCCTCTAAAGCTTGAGTGTATCTTCTTTTGTGCTTTAGTCAAAACCAACTCGGGAAAGGGGAGTGGTGGCTTGTAGACAAGGAGATCATAAGCCTCAACTTCAGTCTTCTTAGCCACTTCTCTTTCCTTTTCAACAATACTTGCTTGTGTAGGGGTCACATCCTCCTTAAGCTCATTTTTACTCATTGGTTTGTCAACAACCAAATGGTCATTTTCAATGGCCGCCTCCCCAACATGGACTTCAATGTCCTCATTGATTACAGCCTCATCATTAGGACACTCAAATAGCTGCTCAAATTCAGCCACTACACGCTCATACTCTTCATCATCAATAGAGTAGATGGCATTGTAATATTCCTTGGGATTGGGTTCGGGTTTACCAGGCAAAGAAGGTTGAGCTTGTGTAGATGAGGAAGCAATGCCCTTGTTGTTCACCAGTTGCTTGACCTTGGAACTCAAAGTGTCAAACTTGGAGTTGAGGTCATTGTAAGAACAATCCACCTTGTTGTGGATTTTTTTAATCTTCTTACTCACATCCATGGCACTACTTGCTTGACCTTGGAGGATTTGTTGTAGAACATTCCTCACATCGAAATCTTGTGAAAAACCCGGTGGAGGACCTTGCTTAGACTGAAAATTTCCTTGGTTACCTTGATTGTTCCCTTGGTAGTTGTTCTTAGGAACATAACCTTGTTGTTGCTTGTAAGGAACAAAGGGCTTTGTTGTCCTCCTTGTCCTTGTTGAGGGTAGACTTGATCTTGAGGGTTCTCAAAAGATTGTTGTTCCTATAGTTGTTGTTGTAGCCTTGTTGATAACCTTGGCCACCTACATAGTTGACCTCTTCTTGGCAATCCTCATTTAAGTCTTGTTGAACTCCTTGACCCTCATCACAATCACTCACAAAGTGAACATGCTTTTGTGAGACTTGAAGCAACTTATCCATTTTCTCATTGAGGGACTTCATCTTTTTTCTCCTTTGGTCCTGATAATTACCATCACTCCTTGAAGATCTATCATAGTTTTCACCATAATTCCCATCACTTTGGGCTAGGTTCTCCACAAGCTCTAATCCTTCTTCCACCTCTTTACCCAAGAAGTTTCCATTGCTAGCTGTGTCTAGGAGCATCCTAAACTTGGGAAGAACACCACGGTAGAAGGTACTCAAGAGAGTCTCTTCGGAGAAGCCATGATGAGGGCATTGGGTGGTGTAACCCTTGAACCTTTCCCACGCTTCACAAAAGCTCTCATTGTTCTTTTGTGTGAAGCTAGATAGCTCATTCCTCAGCCGTGCGGTCCTAGTGTTGGAGAAGAATTTTGCAAGAAAAGCCTTCTTGCATTGATCCCATGATGTGATGGAACCCCTTGGAAGTGACTTCTCCCATAAATGTGCATTCTCCCCAAGAGAGAAGGAAAACAATCTCAGCTTGAAACCATCCTCGGATATGCCATTGATCTTGGTCATATCACATATCCTATCAAACTCATCTAAGTGGTCAAGGGGATCCTCCAAAGCTAACCCATGGAACATGTTGTGTTGCACCATGTTGATCAAACCACTTTTGATCTCAAAGTTGTTGTTCTCAACTGGAAGAGGTAGGATACCTTGGCGATTGGCATGAGTATTGGGAGCATCTCCAGCCCCAATGTGCCTAGGTTGGCATGGAGAAGGTTGAGGTACTCTATGAGCTTGAGCCTCATTCCCTTGATTCCTTTGTGGTATTCCATTACCACCTTGTTCTTGTGGAATATCAATTCCCAAACGCCTTAGATGTGCTAGGCGCTCTCTTTCTCTTCTCACAAAAGCTCCTCTTGTGACTCGGTGAATGTTGTCTAGAGGCTCAACTAGATTGTTGTGTCCACTAGACCTCAAGTTCATACACCTAGAGAGAAAGAGCAAACAAATCATGAGAGAATAGTAAGCAATAAGTGAAATATAAAACTTAGTCTCAAGAACATGTAAAATCATAATGCTTAAACAAAAAATCCAAATGGCAACGGCGCCAAATTGATAAGTAGATTTTTGCTTATACTTAAACAACTATTCAAACCCACTCATGTCATTGTAGGTACTTGAGGATCAATCCATATGGAAATGGTTAAGACAATAGGAATGCATAAAACTTCTTAATCCAAGCTAGCAATAAAGTTTTGGGGTTTAACTAACAACCTAAGTGATTAAACAAGCCAAATTAAAGCTAATTAACTACTAATCAAGATTATTAAAAGACTAAAACGAACCCAAGGATGGGGTTATCAATCTAAGGTGTTCCAAGAATCAATTTTTGATGTCAATCAATCACAATATATGCTAATCCCTAGGCTTAGAACTCAAAAACAAGACTAATCCACTTCCATGGCACTAATCCCTTCATTAATCATCCTAATCAAGAACTAACTCTCATTAGTGAATAGGAAGCTAACAAGCATTATGAAACAGTTCTAAATTGCCAATAGACAGACACCCTAGACAATCACTTCCATGATCTAGGATTGTAAATCCCTTGTTTAGTTGGTTGAGGAATTTCATCAAACACCTTGTGGGAGGGAAATTCCCTAAGGCATTGTTTTTAGTATGATCAAGGCTAAACTAGCATTTAAAACACTAAACAAGGACGAAAATGAAATAATCTAATCCTAGATATCAAGATCAACACATGAAACACCCTAAATCTAACCCATCCCTAGATCCTAAGGAAACTACTCACTAATCATGGTTAAACTCTCAAATCCTATGAAAGAAATAGAGTTAAACATGATTAGAGAGATAAAGAATAAAAGATTAATAAAGACAAGTACTAGATTGCATAAACCTTAAAGAAATGTTTTACAAAATCACTTAGAAACCAAAAGGAAAGGTTTTCTAAGCAAGAACAAAAGATTAAAAGATACTTAGGAAAAATTAGGTCTTTTCCTATTTATAGTAAACAGTGGACGACCCAGGTCAACCCGGAACAAACCGGGTATTGACCCGGTTAAGGTCTGAAAATTTGGCAGCGTATCGAGCTTGCTAGGTCGATACGCAGCTCGATACGCTGCTAAAAAATCGACCTTAGCAGTCCGACACAAATGCCCGATACACATCTTCCAAAACTCCGGGTGGCCTTTGTATCGAGCTTAGTTGCTCGACATAATAGTCCGATACGCGCACTCCATTTTCTCTGCCGAGCTATATCGACCTTGGTAGGTCGACACCAAGGTCGATACACTTCTCAAACTTGTCTGCTTCATGTTTGACTCCCTTCTCTTCTTCCTCCTTGTCACCCAACTCTCCATAGAGGTCCTCCAAGCCTCCAAGGTACCTAATTAAGACTCAATATGCACAATATGCAACAACGTAAGCTAAAACTTGCTAAACTCTAATATGAATGCAATTTGGACTAAAAGTAACCAAATGAATGCATATATGGATGCAATGCTAAAATATGCTAATTTATGAGTATATCAAAAGCCCGCACAGATTTGGTTTTAGGGTCCTTCCCAAAAAGATATCATATATAGTTGGATTTTAGTTATATATTAAACTATCTTTATATAAACTTGAGATGTATGACTTGGATTGATATCCTAACAATCCTTCCTTTAAACCAGTGACCACACAAACCTTGTCCTCCCCCTCCGCCTCCCATTATTATGATATTGTCTGATTTGGATCCACAAACCTCGTACATATTTGGTTTTAGGGTCCTTCCCAAAATGATATCATATATAGTAATTGGAGTTGGATTTTAGTAAACTATCTTTATCTAAACTTGTGATGTACGACTTGGATTGATATCCTAACAATCCTTCCTTTAAACCAATGACCACACAAACCTTTGTCAAAGTTAATCGATCAGATTTCGACACGTGTAATAAAACTTATCTAATTACATAAAATAATAATAATAATAATATAAATAAAAAAATTGGTTTTTTTTATGGGTTACTTGCAAATATGACCTAAGAATTGAGGTTAATTGCAAATGTAACCCACCTTTTTACCCCCTCAACGTTAACCACTTTCTTTCAAATCCACCATTTTCAGTTTCATATAATCACAAAATCGCCATCGGTTTTTTTGTTTTTCGAAAATTTTAATTACCAAACAATCCTCATCCTCCTCACTTATTCACAAAAATGACATCATCATCAATTCACCCAACCACCATTTTTCAACTAATTTGAAGCTTTTAAAGCTTCGACAACCCATTTTTGAACACTCTAAGCTCATTATCTCCTCTCATAACTGATGCGTGGGGTTTTGTTACTCCAAGTTTTACCCCTAAGATAACTGCAAGTGTGCAGCAATCACAGTAGTATATTAAGGGATCGAATCCACAGAGATTGTTGTTTCGCAAAAGATTGGGGGTTTGTGTGTCACGGTTTGCAGTAATGATATCAAGCAGCAAAAGAGAATTAAACAATTGTAAATCAATAGGTAAAAGGCGTTCGGTTCAGGGGTGTTCTCCGGGGTTCATGGATCGGATCTAACAAGCAATAAATTAGGTTTTAAACGAGTTAGTTGGTTAGGTTCTTAAGCTGAAACAGTCGAGTATGATTACCCCGCGCTCGCGGATCTAACCACCTACGTTTGGCTCGCTCCGCGGATATGAGTTATCATCCCACGATGCGAATCAAAAGCGCAAACATATCATTTACCTATTTGTAAACACTCGTGGTGCGGTCATCCTACGGTGCGATCCGCTCGTTAACCTCTAGATCCAAACAATAGACTCATGATCGTGTATCTAGTTGTCCTGGGATCAGTTGCTAATTGATCAGAAAAGCAAACATGCAATAATAGCAAGACATAAACGAAGATACCTAATAGAAACTTTATCTCTATCAACCTAGCGAAATCGATCCACGATTAAACCCCTTTGAAAACCCCCCTTAAAACCCAACTAGATGACTACTCGTTCATGGGAACTAGAGACATCCTTCGAGGTAAGAAAAGGTGCGAATTGTATTGAATAAGAAACAGGGTTAGAAAACTTCTCCAAAGGAAATCGGAATGAAGAGATCTTCTTAAAGTATTGAAAAGCAAAGAACTAAGAACAATAGATGAAAAGAGAAGGGAAGAAAGGTGGCGGCTGCAGAAGAAATCTCTCTCGAGGTCTTCGACTCCAGGGCCATTGATCTCTCTCTCTCTCTCTCTCTCTCTCTCTCTCTCTCTCTCTCTCCGATGGCGTGAAAAGTGTGTCTGGAAAAGCTCTGTGTCAAGTCATGTCCTTTGTGATGCCCTAGGGGTCTCCTTATGTAGGCCTTCATGTCTTCATAGGTGGGCTTTGCGTTTTAACCTCGGGAAATATCAAATAAGTGAAAACGGGCTCGGGATGGGCCGAAGTGCTTAATTGGATTGAGCCTTGGTATGGAAACCTACTAAGTGATAACTTTCATGCTCTGGCCGCACGAGCGACCAGGCGCGGGCCGGCCACTATTCGTCTGAACATCCCTGGCGCGGCCAGTTTTCTTCTGAGGGTGTGCCTGACGGATGATAAGTCGTTTTTTAATACTCTTTTCAATACCCAACCCTACTCATGTCATTGTAGTAGTTGAGGTTATCAATCCAACTTGGGAGGAAAGAAACTAAGAATGCAAGAACAAGATGAATCTAAGTCATATTCGGATTTAAGTGGTTATGGAATTTCAAAAACTACTTATGCAAACTAAAAGACTTGTGAATGAAATCTAGGCTATTAAACACTACTCTAGGCAATTTCTAAAATTATAAACTAGAAAAGAAACAAAGCTTAAGGATTAAAACTTAAAATGCAAATATTAAAGAGATTTAAGGACTTCTAGCAACTTAAACAAGAAACTAAGAGAGGTTGATTAAATATTATCAAATATAAAAGAGAGATCCGAGGTTAAGGGTCTTGTTTAGGGAGGTTCAAGACTCGATCTTGGGGTTATACAAAAGTAGATCTACACAAGTAATGAGCTAACTCTAAGCCTAAGAAACAAATAGAGATCTTTCCATGGTGTGTGGATAAGATCGCTTCATAAAACCATCTCTCCAAACCCATTGTATTTGGTGGAAAAGAATGGTTGATGAGCATGAAAACACAAATCTTAACTTGGCTTAGCTACTCTCCTAATCTCCACCGTCGTGGGTTAAGAGAAAATAGTTTCTTGGATGGGCTTATGAGATCCCTAAGTCTTTCTGAGATAAGGAGACCTCTAAGGGCCCAAAGATCTCCATCGAGACTCTTTGGCATTAATCCCTCCAATCCAAGAAGAGTTAAGAGTTAAGAGCATGTTAAATCCCAAGATCTAAGCTCTTAAACCATCCCTAAATCCCTCGACCTCAAATCTAAACAAACTACTCACTAATTGATAAGTAGTATTTTTGTACTCTCTTTTCAATACCCAATACCACTCATGTCATTGTAGTACTTGGGGTTATCAATCCAACTTGGGAGGAAAGGACACTAAGAATGCAACAACAAGATTAATCTAAGTCATATTCGGATTTAAGTGGGATGGAATTTTAAAAACTACTTATGCAAGATAAATAAATCCTAGAAGGTTACTAGGCTACTAAATACTATCCTAGGCAATTTCTAAAAAAGTAAACTTGGCAAGAAACAAAGCTCAAGGATTTCTAGCAACTTAAACAAAAGACTTGGAAAATAAGAAAGATTGATTCTTGATTTGTCAAATATAAAATATAGATCCGAGGCTAAGGGTCTTGTTTAGGGAGGTTCGAAACTCGATCTTGGGTTTTTATAAAAGTAGATCTACACAAGTCATGTGCTAACTCTAAGCCTAAAAAACAAATAAAGATACTTCCATGGGTTGTGGATAAGATCCATTCATCAATCCTTCTCTTCAAACCCATGGTCTTTGGTGGAAAAGAATGATCGATGAGCAAGAAAACACATTTCTTAACTTGGCTTAACTATCCTCCTAATCTCCAGCATCGTGGGCTAAGAGGAGATAGTTTCTTGGATGGGTTTTACGAGATCCTTAAGTCCTTTTGTGATAAGGAGATCTCTCAGATCATTAAGCCTCCATCGAGGTCTTTAAGCATTGAACACCCCAAACCAAGAACATGTTAAACCAAAGGATCTAAGCTTTTCAACCATCCATAAACCCTCGGCCTCAAATCTAAACCAAACTACTCACTAGGCATGATTAAAAACTTGGAAAACGTACAAGAAGAAACGTTAATCATACTTGGCGATTAGAGAAGAAAATTAGAGATAGTACTTAAGATTAAGATTAATATCAAGGTTTTACAACTAAAAAAAGCTTAAAGAAAACTAACAATGGCGGCGGAGAGCTTAAAGAAGAAGAACAAAACGTAAGAAAAGAGGAGATGGTCCCAAAAATAGGTCTGAAAACCTTTTATACCAAAAGGGAAATGGTCCCCTCACAAGAGGACAAAACGTGAGCAGTCCGGATAAGGTCTGAGATCGAGCTGAGTCGTTGATCTTGTGCTCGATCTTGATATATCATGGTTTTTATCCATTTTTGGACCATGATATAAGTGTTTTTANGGGGAGTTGATATATCATGGTTTTTATCCATTTTTGGACCATGATATAAGTGTTTTTAGAGAGTCTTTTGGTATTGTTAGAGTCCTATTAGAGTCTTTGCAGGTTGGACTACGTTTGGAGCATAATTGGAGATTTCGGATCATTCTGAAGCATTGTGGAAGAAGCTACAAAGTGATGAAGTCAGAGAGCCAGATTTTGGAATGAGTGTCGATCGACACCAATCGTGGATTCCTAAAGCCGCCTGATTTTACAAGTCTTGAAGAAAAAGGAAATTTGCCCAGAAGATTTCCTTATTTACAAAAGTGCCCCAGCTCGTGTTTTAGTCTATAAATATAGTTTTTCAGCCATTGTTTAGGCTACACAATATTTTAGAGAGAGATTTTTAGAGAGCTTTTGGGGAGATAGATCCTATACTCTGTTCTGGAGAGATTTTGAACCCTTTTATTTCTTCTATTGATTTCTTTTATGCTTTCTATTCAAATAATGATTTATGTTTCATTAATCATGTCTGAGTAGTTTGCTTGTTAGGTTTAGGGTTTTTCAAAGGTGATTGATAAATTGTTAGGTCGAATTAAATTGTTATGATAAAATCATTAAAGTTCTTCATCTGGATTTGCGTTTAATGCTTATTCTAACTTCGCGACCTAGAATCTGATCTTAGGTTAATAGGTAGACACGAGAGTGTTATTGATTGCCTGAACTAATGTTAGATGAGCAAAATATCTATTCGCAAAGAGATTTGGTTTAGGGATTTTGTGAACAATCGAACCTGAACTTTAATGCTTATCTGAATTGATAGGATTTGCAAAGAGTTTTGGAATTCTAGGGTTTAGGCATAGATAATCTTCGCAGCGAGAGTTGGTTGATTTTACATTAGTGTTTCGAGTTCAAGAACAGATCCTAATATTTTCCTAACATTATGTCTAGACCTGCAATTTAGATCACCTGAGAATTTCCCTGAACCTAGCGCCTTAGTCTCCTGATTTTAAGAAACCTAATTCGCACCTGAGAATTTCCCTGAACCTAGCGCCTTAGTCTCCTGATTTTAAGAAACCTAATTCGTGATTGCTCGTTTACTTCCTGCTTTATTTTACTTTATTTCAATTCTGTTCTAGCATAATCTGAACTTAGAAACCTTAGTGTAGCATCTACTTCCCGTGGGATTTCGATACCCCTTATACTACGATTGCATTTGCTGTGCACTTGCAGTAGTTTTATTAGGGTAAAACCTGAGCCCTATCAAGTTTTTGGCGCCGTTGCCGGGGAAGTAATAGCTGCCTAACGGAATCTAGTATTAGGATTTTGACTAGGTTTTGTTTTATTTTTATTTTTGTTACTGATTTAGTTTCTTAAATTTTTTGTTTTAGGTGCATGCCCAGTACCAGAAGCAACAAGGACAAGGAACTAATCGCGTTAAACCAAGAACTAGGTCGTCTCGAACGCAAGAACCGAGCATCTACCCGAGGGTCGATCGACACTAATAGCATCAATCGACACCCTTCGCAGGAAAAGATGGCTGATCTTATGGTTCTAATCCAAGATGCTGAAGGCAACTTGGTTGATGCAGAAGGACGCAGAAGGAACAACCAAGGCCAGAGACTTGATGAAGCTGGCGCTTTCATCATTGAGGCACCAGTACGAGCCGCACATGCAGAAGTTGGACGTGGAAGAACATTAGGCGAGTACAATCGCCCAGACCAGTTCTATGCCAATAGAGCTGCGATCCGTCCTCCTGCATTTCAGAGGAATGACTTCGAGCTGAAGCCTGCTTACTTCACATTGGTGGCTCAGCATCCCTTCCATGGTCTTCCTAATGAGCACCCTATGGATCATATTGAGCGATTCGAGGACTTGGCATCCAGCATTAAGGCTAATGGAGTGACTTATGACTATCTCTTCTGCAAGCTTTTCCCTTACTCGCTTGCTGGAGATGCGTCATACTGGCTGAAGCAGTTGGATCCAGGATCCTTAACCACTTGGGAGGAAACAAAGAATGCATTCTTATGCAATTTCTTTGATGATGCAAGATCCGAAGAGCTGAGGACAAAGATCACTACATTCTCCCAAGGACCCACTGAAGCATTCAAGGCTTCTTGGGTGCTATTCAAAGCTTACCAGAGAGATTGCCCACATCATGGTTTCAGCGAACCGCAGCTTATCAGAATCTTTTACCGAGGGATTGATTGGAGGTACCAGATGGCCTTAGATGCTGCGAAAATGGCAACTTCAACACCAGATATCCAGACGACGCAATGGTGCTTATAGAGAATTTGGCCTCTTGTAACAGCACCAAGAATGCAGACTTTGAGAGAAGACAACACGCTGGAGTCAATGGAGGAAGCCAAATAGCTGAGGTCAACAGGAAGCTGGACAACGTACACAACATCTTGGTGGGCAAAAAGCACGTTCACTTTGCTAATGAAGTAGAGACCTTTGAGCCAGAGCAAGAAGAGGTCAATTACATCAATGGTGCTGGTTTTCAAGGACAGAGATTCAACAATCAGCAAGGCTATGGTTCCTCTTACCAAAAGCCTTTTCAGAACAACAACTTCCAGAGAACTTATGGTTCTTCTTCTTACCAGAAGCCTCCTGCACAAGACAATAAGATGGAGTCTATACTAGAGAAAATTTTGGAAGAACAACAGAAGATGACTGTAGATTTCAATAGGAAGATTGATGCTTTGTACACGGATCTGAATGGGAAAATTGAGTCTCTAGGTACTCATGTCAAGCAATTAGATGTTCAAGTTGCCCAACTTGCTGGAGCTTTGAAGAGACGAGAGGGGTTTCTTCCTGGAAAGATTGCTACAAACCCCATACATCATGTCAATGCCATCATGATAGGAAGTACAAAAAATTTCGTGGAGGTTGAAGAGTTTGAGGAGCTTGAAACATAAGATGTTGCAGTTGCAGAGCTAGCGTCGATCGACACCACTGAGTGTCGATCGACACCAGTAGAACTTCCCGACGATTCTAGTTCTGGCGGACCGAATTCGACCAAAGCGTCGACACAAGATACTAGTGTCGATCGACACCCTGCCCAGACATCACGTGAAGCGTCCACAACTGCAAAAGAAAGAGTGTACAAGACCAAGGTTCCATATCCTCCTATTCCCAAACACCTAAGGCCGCCCATTAGTGCAAAGGAACTGGCTGGTTTTAACAAAAAGGTGAGAAGGATCTCCAATGCGATCTCATTTGCTGAAGCTTGGGAGGATTATCCTTTGGGTGTTTTCTTTAAGAATTGCAGAGAGAGTCTTGAAGAAATTGAAGAACTCTTCAGCAAAGCAAGGGGTACACCACCGCCAATGAAGCAGCTGCTTAAGGTTGAGGATCCTGGGATGTTTGTTGTTCCATGCTCCATTGGAGGTGTTGAGTTTGAACAATCTCTCTGCGATTCTGGTGCTAGCGTGAACCTCATGTCAAGGAACATTGCAGAGAGTTTAGGCATTGCTGATATTCAACCTCCAAACATGACCCTCGAGTTTGCCATCTCTTCTACCACAGTCCCATATGGTACAATTCCAGACTTGCTTGTCAAAGTGGGGAATTGTCTAGTGCCTACTGATTTTCAGGTGGTAGAAGTGAGCAAGAATTCTATCATGCCATTCATCCTTGGAAGACCATTCATGGCCACAGTGGGAGCAGTTGTAGACATACCGAATAAGAGAATATCTTTCTCTAATGTTGACAAAGGAGTCTTCTACAAAGCTATTCCTGCTACTGGAACATCAAAACACATCTCTCGCATTGCTGTGATCGCTGGAGAAGAGCTGGATTCTAAAGAGCAAGTGAACAAACTGGTTGTTCAAGAGGCATTGGATGGAAATTTTGAAAAAGCTGTGGAGCTTGAAGATTGGAGTGGAAACAATCGTATCTTCAGGACTATGGGCGAAGATGAAGGTCTAATCAATGCCAAGTTGATGGAGGAAGATGTGTTCATCATGGAGACAAAGATTACGGAGCTGAATTGCGGAAAAAGGGCAGAGATTCGAGCTACAGAGTTGGTGTCGATCAACACCACTCCTAGTGTCGATCGACACCCTACGCGGATCATCCCAGAAACCGCTTTCAATGGTGCAAATCCATCACATGTTGTCAAACAAACGACCCCACATCCTTCTGCTCAGAAACCTCGAAGGAAGCAAAGGTACGCACACCCTGGAATCATTTCCAAACCTCCTGATCTTGTCAATAAGAACTTTAAAGGTTCAAAAGCTGTTTCACGCTTATGCAAGCAACAAGATTCTCGTAGAGGGCTTGGTGTTTCTTTTGATGATTCTGCAGGAAACGAAGTGTCCCACCCGAACTAAAGTCCCACCCTGCTGTTGTTCCTCATTTCCTTGGTCGATTTCATGCACCTACGTCTGAATCCCAACACAGTCAAGCTAATGACTGAAAACGAGCGCTGGGTGGGAGGCAACCCGCTGTTAGGTACGTTTTTATTTTTATTTTGTTTTGGTTTTACTAAGTCCTAGTTTCAGTCAGTTGAAAAAAGGAGACATTGGGCTCGACTCAGACCAGTGTTGGTCGACACCACTATAGTGTCGATCGACACCACGCGCGGACGAAAGTTAGTCTTCTATTTGGTCTTTTAAGTTGTTTCTAATCTTTCTTTTAGCCAACTTCGGGTTTGATAACAATGGGGACAGTGTTGTTTAAGTATGGGGGAGGTGATTACTGACTTTGTGTTTTATTTTGAGAGTCTATCTTGAGTCAAAAATTTTGAAAATTTTTGTTTTATTGAGTCAAAATCAGTTGGAACTTTCAGTTTTTCTAGGAACTAACCACATAAAGTTGACACTTGAAAGAACCATTGCTATAGTAGTTGAGTGCAGGTCTTACTAAGTAAAAAGCTGCAGGTGGAATCAATCTAACAAGGCGAGTTCAGATCCCCTTATAAGAACTAGGTATGCGCGGAACTTGATTCCTCTTTCAGTCTGAACAGATAAGCAATTGCAGTCTCTGCTTGATCTTCCCTTGAAAAGAAAAGAAAGAAAAAGAGTCTAAGTCTGGGAATAGTGCAAAGAACCTCATGAGCATGTCTCCTCACAAGGAACAATATTAGTGAGTGCTCTTGAACCCATCTCCTCACAAGGAACACAAGTAGAGAGTAGCACTATTTCCCAAGACTTCAAAAGAAAAAGAAGAGTCAATGAAAAGATCTTAGAACACCCTGAAAATGGGCAGCAGTTGACTAAGGGAAGAGAAAATAGGAGAGCTGTATGAGAATGTCTTGTTCAGGCACTAAGGAAGGGAAAAGAATCTGTAAAGTTCTGTGGCAATACCACTGTTAGAGTTCGAAATTTTACTAAGGAAAGGATCTGGATTCAAACTGGGAGATTGCTAAGCTTGTGGTAAGTATGCTGAAATATTACCTAAAGTTGGCTCTATAGCATGTGGATTGAAGAAGTGTTAATCAATGTGGCGTTCTGAAGAGGTACTTGAAAGTTTCTGTTTTCAAACTTCTACTTCATTCTAAGTTTATGTTTTGCTTGAGGGCAAGCAAAAGCTAAGTGTAGGGGAGTTGATATATCATGGTTTTTATCCATTTTTGGACCATGATATAAGTGTTTTTAGAGAGTCTTTTGGTATTGTTAGAGTCCTATTAGAGTCTTTGCAGGTTGGACTACGTTTGGAGCATAATTGGAGATTTTGGATCATTCTGNTTGTTAGAGTCCTATTAGAGTCTTTGCAGGTTGGACTACGTTTGGAGCATAATTGGAGATTTTGGATCATTCTGGAGCATTGTGAAAGAAGTTGCAAAGTGATGAAGTCAGAGAGCCAGATTTTGGAATGAGTGTCGATCGACACCAATCGTGGATTCCTAAAGCCGCCTGATTTTGCAAGTCTTGAAGAAAAAGGAAATTTGCCCAGAAGATTTCCTTATTTTACAAGTATCGTGTTTTAGTCTATAAATATAGTTTTTCAGCCATTGTTTAGGCTACACAATATTTTAGAGATAGATTTTTAGAGAGCTTTTGGGTAGATAGATCCTATACTCTGTTCTTGAGAGATTTTGAACCCCTTTATTTCTTCTATTGATTTTTTTTATGCTTTCTATTCAAATAATGATTTTTGTTTCATTAATCATGTCTGAGTAGTTTGCTTGTTAGTCTTAGGGTTTTTCAAAGGTGATTGATGAATTGTTAGGATAAAATCATTAGAGTTCTTCATCTGGATTTGCGTTTAATGCTTATTCTAGCTTCGCGACCTAGTATGAGATACATGATGCAAACTATCCTATTAAGAATGCAAAATGCATGAAAACCTATCATAAATGTATGCTGAATATGCGAAATATATGAGTATATCAACTCCTTCAAACTTGCCTTTTGCTAGCCCTTAAGAAAGCTAAAGTCAAGCCCGAGAGAGAGGTTTAAAAGTGGGAGCTCGATATCCAAGATTGCTAACAAACATAATCAACTCAATGTCCTTGTTCTTAATTCTAAAATGCATGTGAATCCATCTTACTCCAAAAGTGTTAGCCATGCTCATCTCAACATTCAAATGAACTAATATTTCAATCTAGATATGTCTCCCTACCAAACCAACTCTTTAACATTCATTAAGTACAAACCGTGAATCATGACAATGCGAGCAAGTGAATTCATTTGGCTAAGGGATTAGGCTTTTTAGATAAAGGTGATCTCAATTCATGTGGTTTCGTTTTCAATCAAGGGTATCACTTAAAGAAGATTGAACTTTATGCATAATGCTAAAGATAAAAGACAAGTGATGCATACAAGACTAGACTCTCATCTACCCGAAATGCTATTAATGGTCCTAAACCCCTCTCATTCATTTTTTTTAAAGCTCACTCAACCCTCTAGAACTACCCTTTTTCTCCCAAGGGTCTTTATGCCTTGCTAGACCCATGAATTTCGAACAAACTTCTTCTTTTAAGGTTCTAAGGGGGAACTTCTTCAACCTATTACTCATAGCAAATGGTGTAATCTTTTATCAACTTAGCTCTTCTTTTCATTCCTAGGTAGTCTTTCTTTTCTTTAGCCTTTTTGGCTCTTTTGATTTTCTTTTTCTTTTCTCAAGACTACCTACCACTTTTCCAAACTTTGAGCTATATACTTCTAAACACAAGATTCACTATTTCAATCTATGCTTCCCCTTATTTTTCACCGAGCCCCTTTTCATCATCTCTTTCTTTCTACTCTTTTCCACAACTCATCAAGCAATACCACGACCAAATCCCCCAAAATCCTAAGCCTATAACTAGCTCCAAAATGCGAGAGCTAGAATCTACATGAGAGCCTAGACTTGTCGTCCCAAACTTAACACTTTATGCTAAGTTCAATCGAAATAAAGGTCTCACAAGTATTCACACAAAACAAATTGGCTTCAAAGGAGGTAAGGTAAGGTAGGAGTACTACTTGAGCTAGCAAGAGGGTGGCAAAGTGAGAAAGAAAGCTCAAATATTTTAATCCATCGATTCACTTTCAATGCAAAGCATTATATTTAAATGTCAAGATTCGGTTCAAGTGAGTAGAGTTGGCTATCAATTTCAAGACCCTATTTCGACCATAATCTTGTGACAAATGAGGTGGTCCAAGCATGGTTCTTCCTTACTTTTAAGATTTATTCACAACCATTAAAGAACTACTAACTAGGGCATTTAATTGATCACATGAATTAACAATCTACAAGGATAAGTTCATCATTGCTCCCAATGCATATGAATGCAATCCTAAATGATAAAAATCTAGACTCAATCCTAAAAATTTCTAAGTATGCAAATGCAACTACATGAATTTTTTGGATGTATGCAAGACTCAAGGATGAAAAGGAAAATAAGATTCAAATAAAACCAAGTCAAAGCACACATTCTCCCCCAAACTTGAATGACAACGTCTCGGTGTCAAACAAATCCAAGAGAAACCAAAATACAAAAAACAAAAATAGAAATGCAATGATATTGTACAAGGGTTGAGATTGTGGTACATCGGGCTAGGTGGAGGAGGAGGAGGATGCTAAGGAGGAATCTAAGGAGATTGGGATTGCGGCTGTGCTTCCAAATGCCATGTAGCACGCGTCATCGAGGGGCAAGAACTCGAGGACTTCGATGCAATCTATTAGCACGCCATTCGAATTTGGAAGGATGTAAGCCTTCCTTTCATTCTCCTTATTGGTGATGTGGTAGGCATAAGTGTTGGGGGCAGGGGGAGGTCCAAAGAAATCCATTGCAACCATTCAAGTGTGGTCCATGTAGGCTCGCTCCGTGCATGCTTCGAAGAACGAAAGATCTACTCTCGCTTTTGCAAAAAGGGGAGTGAGAAACCCTCATATCGAGACCGAGCATGCCCTTGTCCTTAGCACCGAACTCTTGTACTTCATTAGTGAGGATGCCAAAATGCATCCATAGTTGACATCTTCCCCAAAGTTATCATCCACCGGATCCCCTGCATTGCCCGAGAGCCACCCCTCGTCCCACATGATCTCTTTCACTCCTTGAAAGAGAAAGCTAAGCTCACTCTCTTCCACAGTTGCAGTCGTGGTCTTTCCCGAGAGTGTGTTAGCGAGGAGCTGGAGTATGTATCGTAGCATAGGGTTTCTCAGCCTCATAATCTTGAATTTGTTGCTCTTCAAGTCGCCATCACCAATTAAACTCCATAAGGCATTTGCCGACTCGAACTGGTGGAATTCCACCAAGGGGGCCTCTTCATTGAAGTTATAGGCGCTACATATGTCTTGCATGGTCAGGCTGAAGACATTTCCCCGGACCTTGAATGCCAAGCGCCCCGTTGATGGTGTTGGCAAACTTGGATCTTCATAGGAGAAGTCTAGTGTGGAGAAGAAGTGCATGGTCACCTCCGGGTAAGTGGGGCAGTCCATGGTTGCCAAAAAGCTGAGCTCCATGTCCGCAAGTAGCTTATCAAAGGACCCCAATAATCCGACTTCTTGCAAGAAGGCTCGGCTTGCAAACTTGGTAGGCTCAAAGCTTACTCTTGTAAGCCTCATGGGTGCTCTTTTCTCCTCGGTAGTCCAGCCCGCCAATCCCGCTTGTGGTGAGTAACCATATCTTCTTGACGCCATTGTGCCTGAAAAGCAAAAGCTCCAAAAAGAGAATAAGAAGAGAGTGACGACTTGAGAAAACCGAAGCAAACAGGAGGACATAAACTTTTAAACCTTATGCAATGTTCCAAAATTTTAGGGAATGTTCTAAAATATCTCTTTGAATCAAGGGGAAATCTTTTAAAAAGAAGGAAGAATCCTAGATTTTTCCTCCAAACTTAGACATTTTCAAAAATCAAAACAAAATCCCTAACAATCCATATCAATCTATTCCTAAAAACTAGGAATCTCAATGCAATCCCAAGGAAATAAAAATCAGAAATTTAAATACCTTTCAAGGGATGCAAATGAAGAAATGAAAATCTCTTTCTCTTGCCAAAAACCGAAACTCACACACTCTCTCTTTTGGAATAAAGTTTGGAAATGCAAGTGAGTGAAAAGAGAGTGTGTGGGCAAGGCTTTATAAAGAGAAAATTTTTTTGGAGTAATGCATGCAAGTGGTCTTGGAATTTGTGGTCAAAGCTCGTCCACCATGGTCAAAGGTGTCAGCTATAACCAAAATTCAAATTTAAATTGAGAGGGAAGGAGAAGTAGAGGGAAATTTGAAAACTTACCTTGGCATGAGATCGAGTCACCTTGGTCGATCTGGACCTCGATACCATGCCTAATTCCTCTGAAATCGATCGTCTGGATCGATTATTGCCCCGATTGTTCTCTCCTCGTTTTGTGGACCCCTCATTGTCAAGATCACACTTCTCAGATCGAGATCCAGGGTCGATCTTGTAATCGTTTCGACAGAGATCGAGTGAAATGATCGATCCAGACATCGATTTCCTTTTCAAGATCGAGTGATCTCGCTTGATCCACACCCCGTTTGAATATTCGTTCGAGCTCACGGGTGGGTCATCCTCTCGAAATCGAGCCGTTCACTCGATCGTCTGGTCGATTTAATTTGAATCGACCAGAATCACTCGATTTAGTAGCTCGATCTCACAAAGATCGAGCTGTGTCTGGTCGATCTATGACTCGATCTCGTGTCTACTTTCTCCTTTCAAAGACCAATGCATCCCCAAGAACGTGCCTCTTGGTCCCATTTCCTTTTTCCTACACACACAAAAGTAAAAAAAACATAAAATAGAACAAGAATATATACAAGGATAGACATGGGATTGCCTCCCAAGTGCGCTTTTGTTTAACGTCGATTAGCTCGACTTTTCTTACTCCCTTTAGCGTGGAGTTGAGACGGATGGGATAGCTGGAGACTCGGTGGAGCTTGTCCCTGGTTGGACCTCCATGGTGTAGACCGTGTTCATCATCTCCATTACTCTATTCTTGTCCCTTTTCATCAAACCCGGTGGAAGTAAAAACCGTGCCTTGGCTAATGGTTTCGGCCCTCCCTTGCACTTAACCTTGCACAGTATGGAGCTATCCTTGAGCTCCAATGGATGCAAGCTCAGGATGCTCTTAGGCTGGGGTCGACCATTGCTAGGCATCTTCTTGTTATTCCCGTAGAGAACCTTGAGGGTGTTCTCTTTCTTGCTTCTTTCCCTTGGTGCTATCTCCGTGTGATCTTCTTCTTCTTTGCAGCTGAACAGGGCTAGCAAAGCTTCTTCATAGGGCTCTTCCTCTACCTTGATCTCGTCCTCAAAGCCAATTGTTTCCCTTGTTGAAACCGAGAAGCAAGAAGCCTTGTATTTTTCCACATTCTTGCCGAGCAAGGCAACGACTTGCTCTTTCTTCCTTACTGATTCAGCTTCCACTTGGCGTTCACTCTCAGCATGACTCCACTGGTCCATGCAGACATCTTTCTCCTTACATGGGTTCAGCTCACCTTTGATGTCCACTTGAAAGACTTGACCATTGATCGACTGCTTCTACACACCATCCTTGATACCAAACTTGAACTTAGCTCCTTTCCCTAAGTGTAGAGAAGTTTTTCCATGCTTCACGTCAATGATGGCTCCAGCAGTAGCCAAGAATGGTCTTCCCAAGACAAGTGGATTTTTGTCTTCCTCATCCATCTCCAAAACAACAAAGTCGGTTGGAATGGTGACATCGTCTATCTTCAAAGGCAAGTCTTCAAGCACCCCTTTTGGTAGCCTTATACTCCTATCAGCTAGGACGAGGGAGACGTTACACTCCTTGAAGCTTGTAAGTCCTAGCTTCTTTGCAATGGAATAAGGCATGAGGTTGATGCTTGCCCCCAAATCGCATAGGCTATTCTCAAACTTCAAATCACATAATTGATATATCATGGTTTTTATCCGTTTTTGGACCATGATATAAGTGTTTTTATAGAGTCTTTTGGCTATTTTCGAGTCTATATAGAGTCTTTACAGGTTCAGGTACAATTGGAGATAAATTGGAGATTTTGATACATTTTGGAGCTTAGTGGAATGAAGCCGGATTGAAGAAACACGATGAGTGTCGATCGACACCAATGGTATCGATCGACACCAATGGTATCGATCGACACCAGGATTTTCAATTTTCAGAAGCAAGAAGTTTCCAGTTTTTGAAGAAAAGGAAATCTCCAAGACTTTTTCTAATCTTCCAAGGAATTGAAGATGCGAACCTAGCCCTATAAATATAGTTGTCAAAGCCATTGTTTAGGCAGAATCTCATACTTTAAGAATCATAGAAGTTTAGGTTTTTGGAGAGAAGAATTTGACTCCTTTAGAGCAGATTTGGAATTTCTTTATTTTCTTCTATTGATTTCTTTTTTGCTTTCTATTCAAATAATGATTTCTGTTTCATTGATCATGTCTGAGTAGTTTGCTTGTTAGGTTTAGGGTTTTTCAAAGGTGATTAATGAATTGTTAGGTCGAATTAAATTTTTAGGATAAAATCATTAGAGTTCTTCATCTGGATTTGTGTTTAATGCTTATTCTAGCTTCATGACCTAGAATCTGATCTTAGGTTAATTAATAGATGCGAGAGTATTATT
>JAHZTW010000047.1:3170431-3186197 GCA_020283515.1 Alliaria petiolata
GAGTATAATCTTCCCAAGGTTTGGTGTGCCAAAGGTAGTGATTAGTGATGGAGGAAGCCACTTCATCAACAAGGTCTTTGAAGGGTTGCTAAGCAAGCATGGAGTCAAGCACAAGGTAGCCACTCCTTATCATCCACAAACTAGTGGTCAAGTGGAAGTTTCAAACAGAGAAATCAAGGCCATTCTAGAGAAGACTGTGGGAATAACTAGGAAGGATTGGTCAATCAAGCTTGATGATGCTTTGTGGGCTTATAGGACAGCTTTCAAAACACCAATTGGGAGATCTCCTTTCAACCTTGTGTATGGAAAATCTTGCCATCTACCAGTAGAGATTGAACACAAGGCTTTGTGGGCTGTGAAACTTCTCAACTACAACATAAAAACAGCCCAAGAGAAGAGGTTGATTCAACTCCAAGAGCTTGAGGAGATTAGGCTTCAGTCTTATGAAAGCTCAAGGATTTACAAGGAAAGGACCAAAGCTTTCTATGACAAGAGGATTGTGAAGAAGGAGCTAAGTGTTGGTGACAAAGTCCTCCTCTACAATTCAAGATTGAAGTTGTTCCCGGGTAAGCTCAAATCAAGGTGTGGAGGCCCTTTTAAGATTCAAGAAGTGCAACCTTATGGAGCCATCACCTTAATTGGTAAGAATGGGGAGAGTTTCACTGTCAATGGTCATAGAGTCAAGCCATACTTAGTGAATGAGTCTAAGGAGGAGGCAAGCTCATGTCTTCTTCAAGATCCGACTTTTGCCTAAAAGGTTTGAAAAGTCGAGCTAATGACGTTAAACAAGTGCACTTGGGAGGCATTCTCATGGTTATCCATGTATATATTCTTGATTTGGTACTTTGATTTTGCTTCTTTGAGTTTTTGAAAGTTTTAGGTTGAGTATGGAGGATTTATGCTTGAGAAAGAGGTGTAAGGGAAAAATTTTAAGGACCGTTCGACGAGTCGGTTCGACGAAGCACGTCGAACCAACTTTCCAGGGTGTTCGATCGACGAGCCAGTTCGGTGAATGTACGTCGAACCATTTTTCCAGAGGTTCGGTTCGACGAGGCTGTTCGACGAAGCTCATCAAACCATTTTTCCAGAGGTTCGGTTCGACGAGGCTGTTCGACGAAGCACGTCGAACCACTTTTCCAGAAGGTTTGAAACAAGACTTTTTATGTCTTGCAAGCAATTCCTCAATTGCTCATATCATTGCAATATATTGAGGTATCAATCCATCTTGGGAGATGATGCAATAAGAATACAAAGTTAAGTCTAAGCTAAGTTAGAATGATAAAAGCAAGTCACAACAAGTATTGAAAGCTAAACACAAACTAAAAGAGGTACTACTAGAGCAATATTATGAAACTAAGCCTTAATCACTACTAATCAAGTCCTAATTATGAAATTAACTACTAATCAAGAATTTAAATTGCTAAAAACGAAACCTAGGGATGGGTTCATTGATTTGGGAGTCTAAATGGGCAATCTTGCAATCATTTAAGCAACTAATCAAGCTATCTCTATGCCTAGAACACTAATTATAGACTAATCCATGATGTTTGGTACTAATCCCTTCACTAATCACCCTAATGAACTAATGATGTTTTAGCATTAAAATGATGAGCAAGCATTGATTACAAGTCTATTAGCATGATAAACACCCTAGACAACTAATGATGTGTTAGGCTAGGAATGTAAATCCCCTATTAAGTTGGTTCAAGCATTTCATCAAACACTTGGTGGGTGTATGAAATGCTTATGATCCAAATAGCAAAAATTAGCTATTTGGCATTAAGAACTACTTAATAGAGAGAGAGATGGAAGAATCTAACCTAGATTGCAAGATTTGATCATTAGAAATCCCTAAATCTAACCCATCCCTAAGTCCCTAAAGGATCTACTCACTAATCATCCTTAAGCACATCAAATCAAAGGTGAATGATAAGCTAAACATGATTAGAGAAGAGAAAATGATAAACTAAAAAGAGATATTGGATTAAACTTAAAAGATTCAAAGCAAATACAAGACTTTTCTCAAAGTGGCTAGAAAGTTCTTGACAAGACAATAGGAAATAAAACTTAACATAAAAATTAGGTCTTATGAGTATTTATAGGAGGGACCCATGAGGAACCCAAAAAGAAGTCGTCTGGGTTCGGTTCGACGAACACGTCGAACCATGTCGTCGAACCGAACCTCTGGAAAAATGGTTCGACGACATTCATCGAACCGTGTCATCGAACCGAGCTTCTGTTCTTCGGCTCTTTTCTTGAAGTTTTAGGTTTGGTTCGACGAGTTCACCGAACCATGTCGTCGAACCGAACCTCTGGAAAAATGGTTCGACGACTTTCATCGATCCATGTCGTCGAACCGAGCTCCTGGAATTCTGGTTCGACGTGCTTCATCGAACTGCCTCGTCGAACCAGCGCCAGAAGTCTTCTACTCCTTCTTCTTGGTTCTCTTTTCAACTCCAAGTGTGTTCACCGAACCATGTCGTCGAACCGAACCTCTGGAAAAATGGTTCGACGACTTTCATCGATCCATGTCGTCGAACCGAGCTCCTGGAATTCTGGTTCGACGTGCTTCATCGAACTGCCTCGTCGAACCAGCGCCAGAAGTCATCTACTCCTTCTTCTTGGTTCTCTTTTCAACTCCAAGTGTTATGCAATCTTTCTCCAGCTTCACCCATGCCTCCTTAGTGTCCTTTTTACCTGATCAAGGTTCCAAATGCAACAAAATATGCAAAGACTATGCAAATTACATCCTAGGACTCTAAATGATCAAATGCAACACAATGACACTTAATTAGGCTTCTAAATGATAAGGAACTTACACTTATGGATGCTGAAATGATGCAAAATATAGACATATCAGAGAACGAAAATATTACCATTCTTTCGAGTTTTCCAGGGCATGAGTCGTATACTATTGTAGCTAACACTTATGTTCCTTAACCATTCGATCCTTCGTCTTGAGTGACTAGAAATCATGTCGTTCCTCCCACTCCGGCGTTTTTGCACATATCTGCATATTTGCATAAACAAGAGAGTTGCATGAGGTATGAAAAATGGTAAAGGTTTCGGGTATGGTACCAACTGTTGATGTGTTGGTCGTTCGGGACCGACGAAGGGTTGTGTTTTAAAAATGGAAAAGACGTCCCGAACGTTCTGGCTTTTTCGTTGAATGCTTGAATCTATTGACAAGGAAATTAGAAGTCAGGTTAAAGTCCAATTGAAATAGAGCTAGTATGTTCCTTCCCCTGAAATCTCTATAGATCGACATTCTCCAGGATTTTGCATTGCCGGCTTTCTAGCTACCGCCTAGTCTAGTACTAAGGCCTGAAAGATCTGTTACTAGAAATAGCGTAGAAGCACACTGGTCGATCCTTGGTTTCGCGTCATAGTCCCTAAAACCATATCATATATATCGAGATACATCATTCTTAGTTCTTAGGATAAATAAAATTCATTAGTACGGATAAATCCCCCAGACTTAAATCACACTGTCCCTAGGGTGAAATAGTCGTGAAAGGATGGGGACTGACTCAAAATATGAAAAATAAAGCAAAAATAAAGGATAAGGGTGAATAGATGGAACTAGGCTCGTAAGCAGGAAGAGTTTCGGCCGAGACGAGAAGTCTTCAAGGCATTTGAACTCAGAGTCTAAAGGTCGCCATCTATGTGTCCTCTCTCTCGAAGCTGTCGCGCCATCTTCTCAAGCATCTCGTTCTGGCGTGCCAGCTGCTTCTGAATGGCGGTGATCGCGGGATCAGTCGAGGTGGACGGTGTAGCGGATCGTGAGGTGCTGCGAGTGGAGGAAGATGATGTGTGGTGGGTTCTCTGACGGATCACCTCTCTCCTAGCCTTAGCGGCTATGTACTCTCCAATAGTAAGTGGCAGGCGTGAGAACTCGGTACGGAACTCCTCGTGCTCCGGGATCCACTGTGGTGAACCCTCTGAAAGGCGCGGGACTGTGAGAGACGGTAGATAGACCGTGCGGTTGTCTCCCTTCCCTAGGCGGTATCGGTATCAGAACCTGTCTGGATCTATGGATGCACCTGTCAGGTTCCTGTCCGTATGAAATAGGAACAAGTCAAACCAAGCCTCATCTAGTAGCGCCTCAATGCTAGTGTCTACTCCAGCAGCCTCCATGATCGCTGTAATGATGTCTCCATAAGTCGTGAAGGCGGTCTCGCATCTAGGTGCGGTACCATCGTGCTTCACTCGCACGAGTCTCTCTGCTAGGACGCATCCAAGACATGCTGAAAGTTGCTCGTCTCTAAAGGCGGACTGAAGTAGGACGAGCTCTGGAATGAAAATGCATGACTGGTTGCTGCGAAGGAAAAGTCGGTGTGCTATGAGGCGTTACACAAAACGCACGGCCGGATGTGAAAGGAAAGAAGACGGATGCCTTCCCTTGTCATAAATGCCTCGGTCCATAAGTCCCCAAAGATCAGCGCTCCACTCTTCGTCAATGCTCGTCTCGCTCCTCAAGTCAAAACCAAATTTCTCGCAAAACCGAGGGATACTCAGCTCATTATCTCTAGAGCCAACGGTGAAATAGAGAATACTGTCTTTCGGATGTGACTTCCTTCCTTTCCGGTAGGACAACTGAACTGAAGATAAGAACTCTTGTGCGAGCTCCTTGTAGGTAGGTCGATCAATCTCCATGAAGGTCATGAGCCTTAGCTCGTCCAAGTACCATGTAACATCCTCGGTGATGCCCAAAGCGTCTAAAGAAAAATAATCGATCTTGAAGGTTGTTTTTATCACTATCTTCTTCATCTCCTTCAAATAATCGATGTTTGGGTCCATTGGTGCTCCAAAGTATCGGACCTTGCGCTTAGGAGGAGAAGGGCTCAGCTCTCTAGTTGGCTCTTGAGGCGGAGGTGAATCATCACGACTTGTGTGCGCTATCTGTGAATCGGAATCTTCTTTGTTGTTCATTCACATATCTCCCTAGAGTGGTGTCTAGACTTGGGTATCCTAGCGCTGTCTCTTGTTCTTACTGTCGCGAAGAACTCCTTGAAGAGCTTAATTGCTCTCTATTTTTCGAATGCACCTCGAAGTTTCGGTCATAGCATGTGAATTTGATGTGTCATAAGGATTCTCAAGTGCAATGATATACAAGACATATATCAAGAGTTTCCAAGACCAATATCAATCAAGTAAATGCATAAATTTCAAGATCAACTTGGTACGCAAACTCTATTTTCAGATTTTTTGGTTTCTAAACCAAGAATTTTCCAATAAATTGATTTTGTCAACTTATTTTCATCAAACTTTGGTTCTTAAGTCATACCTAGCATGAATTAAGTTCAAACTAAGTCAATTGTTTATAAATACCTCCAAAATTCGTTTTGTAGAGAAAGTTCTAATTTCAACTTTCCAAAGATTTCAACTTTGCCAAAATTGGGCTGCAAATATCGAAATCTAAGCAACATAATTCATCAATTCAAGGTTCTCTACCATTATCTAAGCATCCTAGACAATTATCTAGTCAAGCAAGAGAGATCTCAAAATTGAGTTCTCTAGGGAATTTTAAATTTAGAGACCATACCTTGTAGATGAGAATGAATGACCTTTAAAAGTTGAATCTACTTTGAAAATAGATGAGCTTAAGCCAAAGAATTTTTGAAAATGGTTCAAATTTGAAAAACCAAGAATCTCTCAAAAATCTCCAAGTCTTTTGGAAGAGAGGAAGAAAATGGAGTTTGATTCTAAAAAATTCTCTTTTTGTTTTAAAAATGTGTTTTTATCACCAAAGAACCTTCAATTTTCAAAAATTTTAAAATAAGAAAACTTATCTTGCGTGTTGGTCACGAATCAATATAATTCGTTAACTTACATTAACAGGAATGATTTATCGGTGCGGGATTGTACCAAAACGCGGGAAGTTTGGTTCGGGAAGAAAACGTGAGTTTTCCGGATAGGTCGTTCAGACGACCACTGCCCGCGCCATGGCCCGTCGCGGCCGCGGCCAGGCTGCTTCCCTCCGCGCGGTCGTGGCTCGTCGCACGGCCAGGCCATGTCTCGCCGCAGCACGAGCTGGTGCTCGTGCGGCCAGCCTCCTCATATTTTTGGGTTTTTCTTGGTTTTTCTATTATTTTTTTTTCTTCATATGCCTAAATACATAAAACTTGCAAAAATTAGTTGTTAGAAATGAAAGAAAGAAAGATTAAAAACACGTACCTGATGGGTTGCCTCCCACCAAGCGCTTTTGTTTAAGTCGTTTAGCTCAACTTTATTTGAGGCTTAGGCGATTGGGGAAGTTGCCTCCGGAGTTGTCTCTCCAAAAGCTTTGCTTTGTTTTCGTATTAGCAATGTGCCTCCGTTTCCATTCCTAAGAGTCTTGGCTTCTAGGATCACTTACTTGGTCTTCTCGACTGTCTTGGCCATTTCTTCCTCACTTAGCTCTCCTAGCTCGGAAGGGATCAGAATTTCGATTCTCGAGAAAGGTCTTGAGTGAAGCTGGCCCACTCCTGGTATCATCCTCTTTTTCTTCTTTTTACTCGCTTGGCTCCCTCTCTCCGACGGTGAAATGTTTAGCTCCTTCGGATACAATCTCTTCTGACTTATATGCAAGAAGACTACGAATGTAATAGCCCTGTCAAAGAGCTAAACGACCCGGGCAGAACTTTCAGTTATGGAAACACCTCGGTACAATTTTAAAAATTATGGGACTTTGCATGGAGGTAGCCAAGACCCTATTGAAGACCGTGGAAGAAGAATTTCTCCAAGAAAAAGTCTGCCGTATTCTCTAAAAATCGGACAGTCCGATAGATGTGTCTGAGCCGCGAAACGGGTTAAGCATAGGAAAAACCAACTCGGTCATAGACCTATCAACACGAGAATTTATGCAACTCATACTAAGCCTAAGATGAGCCCATCTACCAAAAGAAACCGTCAAAATGCTGGAGGAAGTCGATAGACGCACTTGAAATCCGAAATAGAGCCAAACGGAGCGAACGCGGGACAAAGACGGGTGTATAATCCATTACTTCAGGATAAAGGAGGAAAGAAGGAGTCATAACAATCACATGCTTATTTCGCATTGGTTGGGAGGAGATAAGGATGAGTAGGTGGATTAGTGGCGTTTTATGATTGGTTGGAGGAGAGAAGGTAAGTGTTAACAGCTCATTGGTGGAGAAACTCTATATAAAGACCCTTAACCCTCATCCCACCCCATTAGTTGCTACCTTAGGCGTTGTAGAGTAAGTGTGAGAGAGAAAGAAAGAGAGAAGAAAAGGGAGTGAGTCTGTGAGAGAAAATAAGAGAGTTAGTTCGGTTTTGTGAGAGAGAGTTCGGATTGGTGTTTTGAGTGAGTAAGCGGAGTGTTGGGTCTTAGATCTGATTGTTGTGTGGCCGTGAGTGCTTAGATATGAAGAGTTTGTGGAAGACTTGTCAGTTCGAGGTGAGTCCCGGTAGAGGTGGACTATCGCGGTTGTTGTTTGTAATGCAGTGTAGATCTCAGATCTCCATTGTATGCTTGTATGTGTGTGTGTGTGTGACTAACGTGTGTTGCAGGGAAGCTCGGATCCGTGTAGATCTGAGGGTATACTAACGTTTTTAGTGCAGGTTTAGCCTCAAATCTGTTAGATCTGTGTGCTGCGAAACCCGTTGGGTGAGGTAACGGTTTGATGCATGTCCATGGAACATGTTATCATCCTTACCGAGTGGTGAGAAGGGTGTAAGGACTGCCGGATCTCAGATCCACTTGCAAGTTCCTTCACCAAATGAGCGAGTGTACGATTTCTGGTAAAACCCGTTGCTTGGCTGGAAGGTCATGTATGCGGTGTTGTAATGAACGTGCATGAGCGAGGTTCAAGCGTGAGGCTTGTAACCGTAAACGAGAGTTGGGACTAGAGAAGTTTTGGCTTTGCCGTCACTCTAGGGCGCTAACTTCTCGGAGATGGTGTGGAGGTGTGTTGGCGTTTGATCAAGTGTGGATCAACTTGGTGTGAAGTATAATGTGTGTGACTCCATTATACTGCGGAGTCATGTTGTTGGCGCGATGTCCTTCATGACTTAGTGACGGTGTGGTTGGAATTCCCCGCTCCCCATGGTTAGCGAATGGACTGCTAGATGGGAAGATTCGGAGGACTAACGGGCCTTGCTAGCCTGGCCGAGTACTATCCGACGGGATAGTGGGAATCCAGCAATGAGGCGTGGTTGTCTTGCCCGGGATGTGAACTCACTTGGCGGCTCTCGGATGAAAACCCCACCGAGATGTGAACCGACCGTGGAGCTCCCGGGGAAACGATGTTCCGGCTTGGCTTGTCTTCATGATAATCAAGTGCAGGGTGTTCGTGGTAGTGATGTTCCGGCCTGGCTTGTCTTTGTGATAGTCAAGTGCAGGGTGTTCGCTAGGGCAACTGGCCGGCCCACTTAGAGATCTTTGTGTCCACGCGTGTTTATGCGTCGTGAGGACGCGGTTTGGTGCGGGAGTGGTAGCACCGTTGTATATAGCTTAGCGCTTGCATATAGATCTAGGATTGCATGCTTCGGCTATTTATTTTATGTTGCTTCGGCTATTACATGATTGCTTGCTTGCTTGCTTGTTGCTTGCGGGTTTTCTTGGGGATTTTTGGGTTTCACATTGTTAGAGGGTCCTGGACTCACTGAGTAATCTTAGATTACTCATCCCCCTTTTTCCTTCCTACAGGTAACCCGTAGATGGCCTTAGCAAGCGGAGCGGAACGTTAGGACACCGGAGTAGATTTGCGTTGGTTTTTGCAAAACTCGGTTGTGAGATAAAGTATGTATTAAATACCTTTTTGGGTTTACCCTCCCCTGCAGCATTATATGAATATGGTTTGTAAGAACATATTTTCAAGAATGTTATGGTAATAATAATAAGTACGTTTTTACGAACTTGGGTTTGCTTAATGATATTAGTCTAGTCCGGACTAACACAACTCAAGATTGGGGTACGGGTTGAAAAGCCTTAGGCCTTGGTCGAGCGGATTCGAGCAAACTTGATGAGACGGCCTCATGCTTGAATTCGTTCTAAGACGGGCTGACTTAGCATTTTGTAGCGTCTTCGGTCGGACTGGTCCTACTCCGAACCGGGGGTGTTACAACGAGGTTGCTTGCGTGGTCGATCTTTGCCCCTAACCTTTCAGCGATTGTTGTGGACATGACATTGACATTGGCTCATGTGTCACATAGACAATCTTCGAATCTAATCCCCATGATCGAACATGGGAAGATGAAGCCTCGGGATCTTCTTTCTTCTTTAGTTTCCCGAATGTGCAGTGCTTCGGAATCTCGAAAGGCGGTTCAGCTATTCCCCTCTTTATTGTCGGGAAAAGTGGAACGAATCTGCATTTTTCTCCCACAACTAGTTCTGGCCCTTTAGTTCGTCGGTGATAGCATAGATCACGTTACAGAATCTTTTCGGGTTATCCTCTACCTTTCCGGGAAAGACTCCTGCTTGTCTCATAATGGTTTCTGCCGCTTAGGAAACTTGCGTGTCCATTTTCTTCACATGGGAAGATAGAGATTTGAACTTGTCGTTCAAATCATTGTACATGCAATCGACCTTGATGTTGAGATCTTTGACCGATTTCTGCTGGGACAACAGCAACTCTTGCATCAATCCTTCGAGTTTGTCCTCTCGTGATGGGTACGGTGCATTCGATGCAGCTTGTAGTGCTCCTTGTTGATTGATGTAGGGCGCGGGCTGAGAGTTGTAAGGTGGTTTTGGTTGATAGCCTCCGTTACTTTCGTAGTTCACGTTTTGAAACTTGTTCTGAAAAGGTCTTTCTTGAGATGGATAAACTTGGTCTTCCATTCTTAACCTCTCTAACCTTGCAGCTTCCCTTCTTGCAATCCTTGCAACCCTTTCCAATTGATCAATTTCTTGAAAACCTTGGAAGTTGTTGTCTCCTTGTGATCTCAAATGCATTCAAGTAAAAACTGAAATCTAGAAAAGTAGATGGTCAATAAGCAAAAAGATCACTTAGTCTCAAACAAAACTCAAATCTTAATGATCAATCAATCCCAATATGGCAACGGCGCCAAATTGAAACAAGACTTTTTATGTCTTGCAAGCAATTCCTCAATTGCTCATATCATTGCAATATATTGAGGTATCAATCCATCTTGGGAGATGATGCAATAAGAATACAAAGTTAAGTCTAAGCTAAGGTAGAATGATAAAAGCAAGTCACAACAAGTATTGAAAGCTAAACACAAACTAAAAGAGGTACTACTAGAGCAATATTATGAAACTAAGCCTTAATCACTACTAATCAAGTCCTAATTATGAAATTAACTACTAATCAAGAATTTAAATTGCTAAAAACGAAACCTAGGGATGGGTTCATTGATTTGGGAGTCTAAATGGGCAATCTTGCAATCATTTAAGCAACTAATCAAGCTATCTCTATGCCTAGAACACTAATTATAGACTAATCCATGATGTTTTGTACTAATCCCTTCACTAATCATCCTAATGAACTAATTATGTTTTAGCATTAAAATGATGAGCAAGCATTGATTACAAGTCTATTAGCATGATAAACACCCTAGACAACTAATGATGTGTTAGGCTAGGAATGTAAATCCCCTATTAAGTTGGTTCAAGCATTTCATCAAACACTTGGTGGGTGTATGAAATGCTTATGATCCAAATAGCAAAAATTAGCTATTTGGCATTAAGAACTACTTAATAGAGAGAGAGATGGAAGAATCTAACCTAGATTGCAAGATTTGATCATTAGAAATCCCTAAATCTAACCCATCCCTAAGTCCCTAAAGGATCTACTCACTAATCATCCTTAAGCACATCAAATCAAAGGTGAATGATAAGCTAAACATGATTAGAGAAGAGAAAATGATAAACTCAAAAGAGATATTGGATTAAACTTAAAAGATTCAAAGCAAATACAAGACTTTTCTCAAAGTGGCTAGAAAGTTCTTGACAAGACAATAGGGAATAAAACTTAACATAAAAATTAGGTCTTATGAGTATTTATAGGAGGGACCCATGAGGAACCCAAAAAGAAGTCGTCTGGGTTCGGTTCGACGAACACGTCGAACCATGTCGTCGAACCGAACCTCTGGAAAAATGGTTCGACGACATTCATCGAACCGTGTCATCGAACCGAGCTCCTGTTCTTCGGCTCTTTTCTTGAAGTTTTAGGTTTGGTTCGACGAGTTCACCGAACCATGTCGTCGAACCGAGCTCCTGGAATTTTGGTTCGACGACCTTCATCGATCCATGTCGTCGAACCGAGCTCCTGGAATTCTGGTTCGACGTGCTTCATCGAACTGCCTCGTCGAACCAGCGCCAGAAGTCTTCTACTCCTTCTTCTTGGTTCTCTTTTCAACTCCAAGTGTTATGCAATCTTTCTCCAGCTCCACCCATGCCTCCTTAGTGTCCTTTTTACCTGATCAAGGTTCCAAATGCAACAAAATATGCAAAGACTATGCAAATTACACCCTAGGACTCTAAATGATCAAATGCAACACAATGACACTTAATTAGGCTTCTAAATGATAAGGAACTTACACTTATGGATGCTGAAATGATGCAAAATATAGACATATCAACTCCCCCAAACTTGCCTTTTGCTTGTCCCCAAGCAAATGAAACACAAGCTAAGGAGAGAGGTTTGAAAGCGGGGACTCAAATCCAAAGGTGGTAAGCAAATGAATCAATTCAATGGTCCTAGTTCTTAATTCTAGGATGCTCTTTATGCAAATTTCTACTCCAAAAGGTCTAGCCATACCCATACTTATTCAAGTGAACCCAAGCCTTAACCTACACAAGCATTCATTTTCACCAACTCTTTAACATTCATTAAGTAGTAACCATGGATCATGAATCATACAATGCTAGAAAACTTATTTGGTTTTTGGGTAAGGTTTTGAGATAAAAATGATCTCAACTTCATGGGGTTCCAATGCAAGGGATCTCTCAATGAACAAGTGAACTTTGGCAAAATGCTAAGAGTAAAAAGCAACCTATGCATACAAGGACAAACTTCCATCTACCCTTTGTAACACAATTGTCTTCACTCTCATTTTTCTTTTAAGCTCACTCACCAAGTCCAACCTAAGCTACCCATTACAAGGCAATTCGCCAAACCCATAAGCTCAAACCACCTTCTCCTTTTCTCTTTTAAATACTTGGGGAAAACTTCTTCTACAACCACAAATGTTGGCACACTTTTACTTCAAGCTCTTTCTCTTTTCATTCACAAATTGCTATCCTCTTTCTTATAACATCTTAGCCATATTTTTTTTCTTTTTCTTGGCTCTTTTACTTTTCATTTCTAGAGGATTTTTTCTTTTCTTAACACTTAGAGCAATATACAAAGCCAACACTTGTTACAAATATTTTCGTTTTTCCCCTTTCACCAACTCATCTTCACCCATTTTACTTGTTCCATATCAAATATCAAGCCAAAATCCCCACTCAAGAATCCTATCCTATCACCTAGCTCATTGTTTTCGAGCTAGCTACATGGAAGCCTATCCTTGTCGCTCTAAACTCAACACTTTTTGCTAAGTTCACAAGAAGAAAAAGGCCTAATGCACTCAATAAGGAAGAGGTTTCAAAGGAAGCTTAGTTAGGGAGTTCGATTTTAACCGCTCTAAAGATGAGAGTCGGCTATTTGGGTTAACAAGAGTGGTAAAAGGAAAGAAGATAACCCAAATATGTATATGGTATCCATAAGTTCTCTAGCAATGCATAACCATGATAATTACTTGTTCAAATTAGGTTCGAGTTCAAGAGAGTTGGTTTCTATTCAAAGCTTGCTTCAATTAAAACTTGAATTTCAAATGGTAAGGTCCAAGTAGGGTTCAACTTTAACTTTCAAAATTTTGCACACAAAGCATCAAAGAGCTACTAACTAGGGCCTTGAACTAATTCATGAGCTTAACACCTTACAAGGAAAAATCATCATTGTCCCCTATGCAAGAATGCAATCCTATATGAAATCTAGACTCAATCCTACTTATCACAAATGCAAATGCAACTACATGCTTATTTTTTTTTAAATTTTCGAAATTTTTCAATTTTTTTGGTTTTTCTATGCCTTAGATGAGACTCAAATATGCATGCTAGAAAAATAAGATCACAAAACACAAAGTCAAATACCATACTCCCCCAAACTTAAATTACACAGTCCCTTGTGTAATCCAAGCTTGGAGAAGATTTCAACAATGCAAAAGAAAATAAAAATTAGATGGTATTTACAATGGTTTGAAGTGGTACCTTGATCAAAAATGCATGGAGGAGGAGGAGTAAGAATCCATGGAGTATGATGGGTTGCTTGATTGAGGAGTGGGGGATCGCATGACTCTCTTCTCACGCCTCCTTGTCTCATAGGAGGAGGGGCGTGGCTCCTTATCATGGCTTGTAGCGCTAGGGACTCCTTGGAATGAATGGCGCCTCTCTTCCATGTGACTGTCTCCCTCTTGATCCTCTTGATGCCTTGGAGATGAACCTCTTTCAACCTTGGATGTGAGATCCTTAATCTGCCTTGCCATCCCCTTGACCGTTTTAACAAGCTTCCTAATGGTCTTGTCTTGCCATTTGTTCCATCTTTGAAGGAGCTTGATGTGATCATGGGCTTTTCGCGAGGTCTCACCTTGGTTGGTGCTTTCATAAGGCTCAAAGAAGTACCTCTCACTACCATAAACGGGAGGGGCTTGATAAGGTTCATGAGTATCGTCCCATGGAGATATCGGGAAGGTCTCGATGTCGCCGAGAGCCTCGTCGGATGGAGTGAAGGCAGCAATTGATTTTTCTCTAAGGCTTGTGAGATGAATGCAAGGAAGTCGAATTGTAGCCTCCTTGAGCCTCTCCACATTGAATTTGTATTTGTAGCCACTCCCTTCTTTAACCATAAAGTGTCCCTTGAGGAGGTAAGAGGAGTCTATGTACTGCTCATCGGCCGAGGGGTCGCCTAAGTTGATGCCCACCTCCTCAAGGATGGGGGTGATCATGCCGCCTATGGCTAGTTGGTGGGAGCGATCCTTTTTCTTGGCTGTGGCTTTACCATAGTAACTCGCTGCGTGAGCAACCCATATCTGCACCATACCATTTTCCGTAGCATCTCCTCGCATTTCGAGGTTACCGAGGTAACTGATGATGCTCTTGAGCCCAACATCCAACATCTCCCATTCTTCAGATGTTACAGTCACGCTCTCTTTCTTGCCAAAGAAAGTGTGAGCCAGCACCTTATGGGCATAACGGATCGCGGGGGTGACGGATCATCTTGTTCTTGACTCTCCCGGTCTTGTAACTCCCGTTACCGAGAAACTCCCAAAGTCTTTCCAACTCAACCTTCCTAACATCCAAGCGCGACCCCGGACCTATCCCCTCATCAAAACCAAGCACCTCACTAAGCTTCTTGAAGCCCATCTTGTAAGACTTGTTGCGAACTCGGAATTGGATGAAACCGACGCCATCTTTCTCTTTATCAATACCCCCGGAACACGAAGTTGTGACCTTCAAAGAGGAGAGGAATTGGCAAGTCTCCTCTTGGTAGCTCGGATATGACCGGTTGAACCACCTCTCACACCCCAAATTCCGGAAAATTTCAGTCACATCCTCTAAGAGACCCAACTCGTCAAGCAGCTCATGGTCCGGATACTTAGTTCCCTTGAAAGGCATCTCCATGAGAGACTTGTAAACTGATGCGGGTGTTGGAGGTGCGGCCGCGGCTCTCTCGGCTTTCCTTTCCCTCGCCTTCGCCCTACTAATATCACTCTTTTGAGACAACTTCCTTATGACCGGGGGACTCTCTTCGGGATCCTCTTCTTCCACCTCTACCGGCCTCTTGCCTTGTTTCTTGCTAGTCTCACTCTTTCTTCCCATATTGCTTACAAAATTTGAAAACCTTGGAAAAGAGTGAGTACATTGTATTTAGAATTCTTGAAAGTAGCAAGTATGTACCCATAAATCACCATGGGGTTTCAAGAATCAAAAATTCATGACAATGAATTGCTAGCAAGGATTAAACCAAGTTATCCTCTTATTCATCAATTAAAGAGATTAACAAGGGAATTTTTCAAAATAAGCATCCTCTAAGTGTTCTCAAATTAAAAATTCATGAGGATTCTAGCTTAATTACTCATTCAATCATGGGAAACCAAGGTTAAAGAAACCAATTTTGAAAATTTGAACAACAATTAGGCAAAAATATGAATTTTCGCTACCCCTTAAAATCCTAAAAAAAAATTGTTCAAAAATCAAAAATTTCCCATGTAATTCCTTGAAAAACTTCAACAATCATCACGCATAACAATACTCAACTAAACCCAACTCAATCAATTCATTCAAAGCTTCTCTTATCAATCCTAAACTTCAATTCATTCTCAAGGAGAAATCAAAGATTAAGAGGGAGGATAAGAAGACAAACCTTGGTTCCACGCTAGGGTAGGGTCGAAATTCACTAAGGAATCAAGATTGACCAACAATTTCGGAAATAATGCACTTGGAATGAAAGGATTTGATGAATTATTGAGAGAGAAAAGGGGAAGACAAGTTCTTATCTTTATGCAATGGTGAAATCGTGAAATCGTGATTGAATGATAGATATGGGGAAGAAGAAGCCTTTAATCATCTAAATCGGTTCAATATAAGTGGGAGAAGTCAACATTAAACCGGAAAAGGAAGGAAGAAAGTCAAACAAAACCTGATTTTTGAAAACGGTTCGACGAGTTCACCGAACCAACTCGTCGAACTGCTTCTGGAAAAGTGGTTCGACGTGCTTCGTCGAACAGCCTCGTCGAACCGAACCTCTGGAAAAATGGTTCG
>JAHZTW010000047.1:3196638-3239855 GCA_020283515.1 Alliaria petiolata
AAGTCGTCTGGGTTCGGTTCGACGAACACGTCGAACCATGTCGTCGAACCGAACCTCTGGAAAAATGGTTCGACGACATTCATCGAACCGTGTCATCGAACCGAGCTCCTGTTCTTCGGCTCTTTTCTTGAAGTTTTAGGTTTGGTTCGACGAGTTCACCGAACCATGTCGTCGAACCGAGCTCCTGGAATTTTGGTTCGACGACCTTCATCGATCCATGTCGTCGAACCGAGCTCCTGGAATTCTGGTTCGACGACCTTCATCGATCCATGTCGTCGAACCGAGCTCCTGGAATTCTGGTTCGACGTGCTTCATCGAACTGCCTCGTCGAACCAGCGCCAGAAGTCTTCTATTCCTTCTTCTTGGTTCTCTTTTCAACTCCAAGTGTTATGCAATCTTTCTCCAGCTCCACCCATGCCTCTTTAGTGTCCTTTTTACCTGATCAAGGTTCCAAATGCAACAAAATATGCAAAGACTATGCAAATTACACCCTAGGACTCTAAATGATCAAATGCAACACAATGACACATAATTAGGCTTCTAAATGATAAGGAACTTACACTTATGGATGCTGAAATGATGCAAAATATAGACATATCAGTTTCTCAGCAGATAGGATGGTGACTTCGTGTAGAAGTGTTTGAGGAAGGCGGATTGGCATTCCACCCAGTTAGTTATCGATCTTGGTGGTAAAGTCTTCAACCATCTATGTGCTTTGTCGCTCAAAGAGAAAGGAAATAGCTTACACTTCAGATAGTCGGGAGAGATTCGGCTAGTCTTTGTAGTGCTGCAAATCTCTTCATAAAGTTCGATGTGGTCCATCGGATACTCGTTTGATAGCCCGTGAAACTTGTTTTGTGTCACCAAAGAGATGATCTGCGGTTTGATCTCCAGCTCGTCCTCGTGAAGGACGTTTACTTGAATTGCAGCTCGATTCTGAAAGTGCTGATCAGGAGTGTCGTGATCGGCTATTGTGATGTTCCTTACTCGCTTTGGTTGGTTGGCGGGTAGAATAGGTCGGTTGGCGTCTCAGTCTCCGGGTTGGATGATTGGGCCTGCTTGGTTTGCGCCATTTCCGATGATCGGATTTTGTCCTCCTTGCTGCAAGGCAGGATCGAGTTCTTCTCCATTCTAGTCAGCCTCAGGAATTTGGTTAATCGGGTTTCCATTGTTGTCGAGTTGTGGCTCTCCGTCTTGAAGAACGTGAGGTGCTCGACCAGCGTTGCGAAGAGCGTCTTCGCGGTTTCGTTGAACTCCAAGAGCGGCCTCGTTTTCGGCCATGTTGATATGTCTTCTTAACTTTCGGATTTCTTTTTTGTGCATGTCGATCTCGATGTAGCAGGGCAAAACGTTAGAAGCGTTCCTTCTAGTGGTCATACACCTGAAACATGAGAAGCAGATACAAGAGAATCGTGAGTAATGAACGGAAAAGTTTGAAATTCAACGCTGTCTAAAAGAAGAATTAGAAGCTGAAAATTCGCAAAAGCAAACAATTCCCGGAAACGGCGCCAAAAACTTGATGCGTGGGGTTTTGTTACTCCAAGTTTTACCCCTAAGATAGCTGCAAGTGCACAGCAATCACAACAGTATATTAAGGGATCGAATCCACAGAGATTGTTGTTTCGCGAAAGTTCTAGGATTTCTAACTTCTTTAAACCAAAAGAGAAGATTGGGGGTTTGTGTGTCATGGTTTGCAGTAATGAAATCAAGCAGCAAAAGAGAATTAAATGGTTGTAAATCAATAGGTAAAAGGCGTTGGGTTCAGGGGTGTTCTTCGGGGTTCATGGATCGGATCTATCAAGCAATAGATTAGGTTTTAAACGACTTAGTTGGTTAGGTTCTTAAGCTGAAACGGTCGACTATGATTACCCCGCGCTCGCGGATCTAACCACCTACGTTTGCCTCACTCAGCGGATATGAGTTATCATCCCACAATGCGAATCAAACGCGCAAACATATCATTCACCTATTTGTAAACACTCGCGGTGCGGTCCGTCGATATGCCTAAGCATCCTACGGTGCGGTCCGCTCGTTAACCTCTAGATCCAGACAATAGACTCACGATCATGTATCTAGTTGTCCTGGAATCAGTTGCTAATTGATCAGAAAAGCAAACATGCAATAAGAGCAAGACATAAACGAAGATACCTAATAGAAACTTTATCTCTATCAACCTAGAGAAATCGATCCATGATTAAATCACTTTTAAAACTCCCTTAAAACCCAACTAGATGACTACTCGTTCATGGGAACGAGAGACATCCTTCGAGGTAAGAAAAGGTGCGAATTGTATTGAATAAGAAACAGGGTTAGAAAACTTCCCCAAAGGAAATCCGAATGAAGAGATCTTCTTAAAGTTTTGAAAAGTAAAGAACTAAGAACAATAGTTGAAAAGAGAAGGGAAGAAAGGTGGCGGCTGCAGAAGAAATCTCTCTCGAGGTCTTCGACACTGGGGCCGTCGATCTCTCTCTCTCTCTCTCTCCGACGGCGTGAAAAGTGTTTCTGGAAAAGCTCTGTGTCAAGTCACGTCCTTTGTGAAGCCCTAGGGGTCTCCTTATATAGGCCTTCATGTCTTCATAGGTGGGCTTTGCGTTTTAACCTCGGGAAATATCAAATAAGTGAAAACGGGCTCGGGATGGGCCGAAGTGCTCTGGCCGCGCGAGCGACCAGGCATGGGCCGGCCACTGGTCGTCTGAACATCCCTGGCGCGGCCAGCCTTCTTCTGAGGGTGTGCCTGACGGATGATAAGTCGTGTTTTTAGTACTCTTTTCAATACCCAACCGTACTCATGTCATTGTAGTAGTTGAGGTTATCAGTCCAACTTGGGAGGAAAGAACACTAAGAATGCAAGAACAAGATGAATCTAAGTCATATTCGGATTTAAGTGGTTATGCAATTTTAAAAACTACTTATGCAAACTAAAAGACTTGTGAATGAAATCTAGGCTATTAAACATTACTCTAGGCAATTTCTAAAATTATAAACTAGACAAGAAACAAACCTTAAGGATCAAAATGCAAATATTAAAGAGATTTAAGGATTTCTAGCAACTTAAACAAGAAAATACGAGAGATTGATTCAAGATTATCAAATATAAAAGAGAGATCCGAGGCTAAGGGTCTTATTTAGGGAGGTTCAAGACTCGATCTTGGGGTTATACAAAAGTAGATCTACACAAGTAATGAGCTAACTCTAAGCCTAAGAAACAAATAGAGATCTTTCCATGGTGTGTGGATAAGATCGCTTCATCAAACCATCTCTCCAAACCCATGGTATTTGGTGAAAAAGAATGGTTGATTAGCATGAAAACACAAATCTTAACTTGGCTTAACTACTCTCCTAATCTCCACCGTCGTGGGTTAAGAGAAAATAGTTTCTTGGATGTGCTTATGAGATCCCTAAGTCCTTCTGAGATAATGAGACCTCTAAGGGCACAAAGATTTCCATCGAGACTCTTTGGCATTAATCTCTCTAATCCAAGAAGAGTTAAGAGTTAAGAGCATGTTAAATCCCAAGATCTAAGCTCTTAAACCATCCCTAAACCCCTCGGCCTCAAATCTAAACAATTTACTCACTAATCATTGTTGAATCACTCTTAATCACGAGATTAGAGAGAGTTAACATGATTAGCTTAAACAGAAGAAGATTAGGATTAAAAAGATAAGTACTTGCTTAAGATAAAGATCAAGAACAAAGTTTTACAAAACAAGAAAAGCTTAAAACCTTAACAATGGCGAATGGCCTAAAGAGGAAAGACAAAGAGCATAAAAATCGGATCCAAGGATAAAAGTAGGTCTAAAAATATATATAGTTCCAAGAAAATGGTCCCCTCACAAAAGTACAAACTTGTGTGAGCTGTTCGGATAAGGACGCGCGCCTGGCTGATATATCTATATTTTGTATCATATTTTCCTCCATTTAGTGTAAGTCTCATCTCATTTAGGAACTTAGTTAGGCATCTTTGCATTACATTTCATTCATTTAGAAATCTAAGATGTCCTTGCATAGTCTTTGCATATTTTGGTACTTTTGGAGTCTTTATCAGGTAATATGGATGCTATGGAGGCATGCTTGAAGTTGGAGAAGGATGGCATTGCAAGAGAAAGGCAAGAAGTCACTTGAAGAGCCGTATCGACCAAGTGTATCGGGAAGCCAGGTCGAGACGAGAAGCCAGGGGTTCGTCTCGACGTGGTGTATCGACTAGAGCACGTCGAGACGACCATCAAGCCGAGAAGAAGCATTTTCCAGGGGTTCGTATCGACCAAGTGTATCGGGGTAGCTACATCGAGACGAGAATCTAGGGGTTCGTCTCGACGTGCTGTATCGACCTAGCTACGTCGAGATGAACATAAATGAGTCTTTGTGTTCACTTTTTCTGGGTCCACCTATAAATACTCAAAAGACCTAATTTATGGGTTAACTTTTATTCCCTATTGTTCTTAGCTTAAACTTTAGCCTCTTTGAGAGAAAACTTGTATTTGCTTGGATCTTTTAAGTTTAATACAAAAACTCTCTTGGATTTCTTATTATCTCTTCTCTAATCATGTTTTGCTTATCTCTTATCATGGATTTGATGGGCTTAATGATGATTTGTGAGTAGTCTCTTAGGAACTTGGGGATGGGTTAGATTTAGGGTTTTCTAATGGTTCAATCTTCCAATCTAGGTTAGATTTTTTCATCTCTCTTCTTATTAAGTTGTTCTTAATGCCAAATAGCTAATCTTTTGCTATTTAGGATCATAAGCATTTCATACCCCCACCAAGTGTTTGATGAAATGCTTGAACCACTTTTCTAAGAGATTTACATTTCTAGCCTAAGATATTAGTTGCCTAGGGTGTTTATCATGCCATTTAGACTTATGCGTATTGCTTGCTAATAATTTTAATGCTAACACATCATTAGTTCATTAAGGTGATTAGGAAATGGATTAATACCACACATCATGGATTAGTCTTTATTAGTGATCTAGGCATATAGATAACTTGTTTAGTTGCTTAAATGATTGCAAGGTTGGCCATTTGAATGCTCAAATCAATGATTCCATCCCTAGGTTTTGTTTTTAGGTAATTAGTAATCTTGATTAGTAGTTAATCGCTTGATTAGTGCGCAATTAGTTAAAATTAAAGTTTTAAATAATATAATTAGTCTTGTAGTATCTATTATAGCTTGTATTTTGCTTGTAGTAGTTCTTTGTCTCCTAAATTTCGGATCTGGCTTAGATTAAACCAAACTTTGTATTTTTTTTGCATCAAACTCCCAAGATGGATTGATATCTCAAGTATTGCAATGATATGAGCAATTGAAAAATTGCTAACAAGAGATAAAAACTCTTGTTTCACTGGCAAAGGAGATCGAGCTGAGTCGTCGATCTCTTGCTCGATTTTGGCCCGAGAATGGTTTGCTTCGCTCGATTTTTGGGTCGTTCTAACTCCGAGATCGACTTCCTTGCTCGATCGTTGGGTCGTTCTGATCTGGATCGTTCCTTGATAGATTCCGTGGCAGAGCACCGAGCCAAACATCTTCGGATGGTTCGGATGATGACGAGCAGCATGCACCAGAGCAGGACATGGATGGTACAAGTGAGGTTCATCAAGGAGACACCAGCATTGGCCGCGAACATGTTCAGTCCAACACATCCGTGTTCCGCTTTGATCCAACACTGTCCGGGAATAACTTACAAAGAGAACTCCGTCCTAATGACCGAGTCTCTAGACCAACTCGTGTCCACTCTAGAAATCAAATTATCCAAGCCGAGCAATTTGGAGATGCATTTAGCGGGCTTAATTCAAGCAACTCTGGCCTGGAAAAGATGCATAATTCGTTTTGGGATGTTAGCTACCAAGACCAGCCTCTTTTGAACTTAATTCAAGCCCAAGACAGCCCAAAATAATTACTTTATTTTGTGATCAAAGGAGGGTGACGAAAATGACTTCAAGAGTCACATACGAGGAGTCACTTTGGAGTTCAAGGGTTATTCTACTTAGTTTTAATTCTAGTCTTCTATTTTCATTTTCTAAGTTTAGGAAATCCACAANAAAATGACTTCAAGAGTCACATACGAGGAGTCACTTTGGAGTTCAAGGGTTATTCTACTTAGTTTTAATTCTAGTCTTCTATTTTCATTTTCTAAGTTTAGGAAATGCACAAAACTTTATTTCTCTTTTTTTTTTCCGTGTTACGAATTCTATAATTCTAATAAAATATCCAAGTTTGTATCATCTTTTCTTTGAGAGAAATCTCTTTGTTCATCTTGAACATTTCGTTGAGTTTGGCAAGGGTTACTTCCAAGCACAGCAAACCTCCAAAGATCCGTGGTCAAGGGTTACTTCGTCGGTTCCGTGGAGTGGAGAATACCAAGAGACTTTCGCATCTCTTGACGGTCTCATTCGATCCACCATCTATCCAATCTATCCGATCTATCCAACGCGCCAACAAAGAGCTTAATCCATCCAAGGGTTCCATTATGTGGTATCAGAGCCACTCTTTGTTGGTAAAGCTGTTCATCTTCTTTTCTTCTCATTAAAAAAAATATATATTCTATATAATCTGTTCACTTCTCCCTCTTTCCATTGTAAATCCGGGCCATCCTCTACCCTCATTCAAAAAAAAAAAAGTATAAAAAAAAAAGAAGAGAAAACCGAAAAGGTTTAAAACAAACTGAGGAGAAATCCAGTCAAGAGGTGGCTAAACGGATTTCCCTTGGAAATTTCTGTATTTTCTTTCTCCTTTGTTGTGTGGGAGTATTTGCTGGATTTGACTTGAATTGTTTGATAAGAACATCGAGAGAATAACTCAGTGTGAGCACCATAAAATCAGTGAGCAAAACACGTGTGTGGGTGAGGCAATAAACACTTGAGAGAAAGAGAGTTTTTGCTAACCGTTTGTTGAGTAATTTTCAGGAAAACAATGAGTGATAGTGGAGAAGGAGGAAATAACAATCCTGGATCCGGATTGTCTGGTTTACAAATGAAGGCACTAACCGAACATTTGATGAGATTTCTGAACACAGGTCTTGAAGACATTAATGTTCGGCTTGACAAAATCCAGGAGGATCAACAAGGCCAAGCGCGGTGAGCCCAGAGAAGGAACCGGGAAAGGAGACATAGCCGTTCCTTTGACGGTCATGAAGAAGAAGAACAATTTGATGACAACCGTTCTAACCTCAGAGTAAGGAGAGGTCATAGAAACCGAGATGAAGAGAACCCGTTCTCTAGAAGATCAGATGATGGACTTGGTGGTCTCAAACTCAAAATTCCATCCTTTTCTGGTAAGAACGAACAATATGCTTATTTGGAATGGGAAAGAAAAACTGAATTAGTTTTTGATTGTCAAAATCTCTGGGAACTTAAGAAAGTTATACTTGCTGCTTCTGAATTTAATGGCTACGCCATTAGTTGGTATGATCAAGTTATTTCTCTTAGGAGCAAAAGAGGTGAAAGACCAATAACTACTTGGCAAGAACTAACCGAACTAATGAGAAAGCGTTTTGTCCCAAGCCATTATAACAGGGATCTTCACTAAAGGTTGAGACGTTTGACTCAGGGCACAAAGAATGTGGAGGATTATTTCCAAGAGATGGAAATGCTTATGCTTAAAGCGGACGTAGAGGAAGACATGGATGCAACCTTGGCTCGTTTTCTTGCAGGATTGAACCGGGAAATTCAGGACCGGCTGGAGCTTCAAGAATTAGAAAGTGTTGAGGACATGCTCCACAAAGCCATCTTGATAGAACAACAAGTCAAGAGGAGGGGTTTTTCAAAACCAGCATTTGCTCCAAAGCCCGCTAACCCACCTAAGCCGAGTATTCAAGATAAAGGTAAGTCTTTTACTTCTGATTTTAAGACTAACCAACCTTCTCGTTTTGACAAGAGCAAAACCGTGGAATCCACGAGTAGAGCAAGATATATCATATGCTTCAAGTGTCAAGGATTAGGACATTATGTAAACAAATGCCCTAACCAAAAGGTGATGATTCTACTTGAGAATGGAGAGATAGATTCCGAAGCTGAAAACGATGTAAAGGAGGATACCGGACCCATCTATGATGAGGAAGAACCTTATGATTATCCGGCTCAAGGAAATCTTCTAGTGACCATGAGATCACTAAGTGTGCAGCCCAAAACCATTGAAACCGAACAAAGGGAGAACCTTTTCCATTCTCGCTGTTTCATAAATGATAAAGTCTGTTCATTGATCATTGATGGTGGCAGCTGCACTAATGTTGCTAGTGATGTGCTTGTCAGGAAACTCGGATTAGAAACCAGACCGCATCCGAGACCATTCAAGCTTGAATGGCTGAATGAAGATGGTGTTCAGCACGTCAAGGAACAAGTCACGGTACCATTCACCATTGGCCGATACCAAGATGAGATCATATGCAATGTTTTGCCTATGGATGCCAGCCATATACTTTTAGGACGACCTTGGCAGTTCGATAAAAAGGCTGCGCACGATGGCTACACCAATCGGCATATGTTCGATCATCAAGGCAAGAAGATCACTCTTATTCCTTTGTCGCCATCCGAAGTTCACCAGGATCAGCTGCAGCTTAGAAAGAGCCGTGAACTTGAGAAACAACATGAAGCAGCTAATGCACCGGTCAAAAGGTCCAACTTCTACATTAAACCAAGTCAGGTAAAGAAAACTTTGTTTTCCAAACCTTCTCTCATTTTACTTGTGTTTAAAGAATCACTAATGGCCACTAACTCTACACCGGAGCTGCCGAGTGAACTTAAGCCGTTGATGAGCAGGTTTCAGGATGTGTTTCCGGAAAAAACTTCGAGTGGATTGCCACCTATCTGTGGGATAGAACACCAAATCGATCTAGTTCCCGGATCGTCTCTTCCAAATCGCCCAGCTTACCGTACCAACCCAGTTGAAACCAAGGAGTTGCAAAGACAAGTGGATGAGTTTATGAGAAAAGGATACATCAGAGAAAGCCTCAGTCCTTGTGTTGTTCCCGTACTGCTCGTGCCTAAGAAGGACGGATCTTGGCGGATGTGCGTGGACTGTCGAGCCATCAACAACATTACGGTTAAGTATCGCCATCTCATCCCTCATTTAGATGATATATTGGATGAATTGCATGGTTCTAGGGTCTTTTCCAAGATAGATCTTAGGAGTGGATATCATCAGATTAGGATGAAGGAAGGGGATGAATGGAAAACGGCTTTCAAAACTAAGCATGGACTTTATGAATGGCTTGTGATGCCATTTGGTTTGACTAATGCTCCTAGTACCTTTATGCGTTTGATGAATCATGTTCTTAGGGCTTACATAGGGGAATTTGTTGTCGTATACTTTGATGACATTTTAATCTATAGTAAGAGCATGAATGAGCATATTGGGCATTTGGAAAAAGTCTTAGAAGTGCTTAGAAAAGAATGCTTATATGCTAATGAAAAGAAATGCATCTTTGGAGCGGATCACCTAGTTTTCTTGGGTTTTATTGTAGGTGCTGATGGTATCCGTGTGGATGAGGAAAAGGTTAAGACAATCAAAGAATGGCCTAGCCCGAGGACCGTAAGTGAAGTTAGAAGCTTCCATGTTTTAGCTGGTTTCTACCGGCGCTTTGTCCAAAACTTCAGTACCATTGCAGCCCCTCTCACGGAAGTGATCAAGAAAAACGTGGAGTTTAATTGGGAGCAAGCCCAAGAAGATGCTTTTCAAGCATTAAAAGGGAAGTTAACTCAAGCTCCATTACTTGTTCTCCCAGATTTTTTGAGAACTTTTGAAATTGAATGTGATGCGTCAGGCGTGGGTATTGGTGATGTTTTGATGCAGGAAGGAAAACCCATTGCGTATTTCAGTGAGAAGCTAGGTGGTGCAACTGTTAACTACCCCACCTATGACAAGGAATTGTACGCTTTGGTGAGGGCTCTTCAAACGTGGCAACATTACTTGTGGCCCAAAGAGTTTGTCATACATACGGATCACCAATCCCTAAGGCATCTCAAGGGACAACAAAAGCTTAACAAGAGACACGCCAGGTGGGTTGAGTTCATCGAAACCTTTCCATACGTCATTAAGTACAAACAAGGTAAAGAGAACATAGTTGCTGATGCTCTTTCACGAAGGTATGTTCTTCTTTCTTCTCTTGGAACCAAGCTTTTGGGGTTCGAATTTATAAAAGACTTGTATGAGGCTGATTCAGATTTTAGGGAACCTTATTTGGCATGTTCTAGACACGCACATGGCAAGTACTTTATTTCTGAAGGTTTCTTATTCTTTGACAATCGATTGTGTGTGCCTCACTGTTCTTTGAGAGAGTTGTTCACCAGGGAAGCTCATGGAGGAGGATTAATGGGTCACTTTGGAGTGGCAAAAACCTTTAAAGTGCTCGAGGAACACTTTTATTGGCCAGGCCTGAAGAAGGACGTTGAAAGAATCTGTAGCAGATGCGTGACATGCAAGGAGGCTAAGTCCAAGAACACGTCCCAAGGTTTGTATTCTCCTTTACCGATTCCATTTCACCCGTGGACTGATCTTTCTATGGACTTTGTTTTGGGATTGCCTAAGTCTAGGACAGGAAGAGATTCCATCTTTGTGGTTGTAGATAGGTTTTCTAAGATGGCTCATTTCATTCCATGTTTGAAAACCAATGATGCATCTCACATAGCTGAACTGTTCTTTAAAGAAATCGTTAGACTTCATGGCATGCCTAAGACTATAGTTTCTGATCGTGATGCTAAGTTCTTAAGTTACTTTTGGAAAACTTTGTGGACTAAGCTAGGCACTAAACTGTTGTTCTCTACTACTTGTCATCCTCAGACCGATGGTCAAACGGAAGTAGTTAATAGGACGCTCTCTGCCTTGCTTAGAACTTTGGTTAAAAAGAACCTTAGAACATGGGAAGAGAATCTACCGCATGTAGAGTTTGCTTATAACCATTCTGTGCATTCGGCTACAAAGCATTCACCTTTTGAAATTGTTTATGGCTTTAATCCGTTGTCTCCTCTTGATCTAATTCCTTTGCCTTTGAGTGAAAGAATCAGTTTAGATGGCAAAAAGAAAGCCAAACTTGTCAAACAGATTCATGAGAAGGTCAGAGCCAACATTGAAGCCAAGACAAAGCAATATGAGAAGTACGCTAACAAAGAAAGGTGTAAGGTGGTGTTTCAACCACGAGACCTCGTGTGGATTCATCTTAGGAAGGAACGGTTTCCTGTGGAATGAAAGTCCAAGCTCATGCCAAGGAAAGATGGACCATTCACGGTGGTCAAAAAGATTCATGACAATGCTTATCAGCTTGATCTTCAAGGTAAGTATGACATTTCCACAAGCTTTAATGTTTCTGATTTATCTCCTTTTGTTTCAGATGATCCAGATTTGAGGACAAATCCATTTCAAGAGGAGGGGAATGAAAGATTCCGTGGCAGAGCACCGAGCCAAACATCTTCGGATGGTTCAGATGATGACGAGCAGCATGTACCAGAGCTGGACATGGATGGTACAAGTGAGGTTCATCAAGGAGAGACCAGCATTGGCCGCGAACATGTTCAGTCTGACACAGCCGTGTTCCGCTTTGATCCAACACTGTCCGGGAATAACTTACGAAGAGAACTCCGTCCTGATGACCGAGTCTCTAGACCAACTCGTGTCCACTCTAGAAATCAAATTATCCAAGCCGAGCAATTTGGAGATGCATTTAGCGGGCTTAATTCAAGCAACTCTGGCCTGGAAAAGATGCATAATTCGTTTTGGGATGTTAGCTACCAAGACCAGCCTCTTTTGAACTTAATTCAAGCCCAAGACAGCCCAAAATAATTACTTTATTTTGTGATCAAAGGAGGGTGACGAAAATGACTTCAAGAGTCACATACGAGGAGTCACTTTGGAGTTCAAGGGTTATTCTACTTAGTTTTAATTCTAGTCTTCTATTTTCATTTTCTAAGTTTAAGAAATCCACAAAAGTTTATTTCTCTTTTCTTTTTCCGTGTTACGAATTCTATAAGTATTTGTAAGATTCATTCTAATAAAATACCCAAGTTTTTATCATTTTTTCTTTGAGAGAAATCTCTTTGTTCATCTTGAACATTTCGTTGAGTTTGGCAAGGGTTACTTCCAAGCGCAGCAAACCTCCTAAGATTCGTGGTCAAGGGTTACTTCCTCGGTTTCGTGGAGTGAAGAATACCAAGAGACTTCCGCATCTCTTGACGGTCTCATTCGATCCACCATCTATCCAATCTATCCGATCTATCCAACGCGCCAACAAAGAGCATAATTCATCCCAAGGGTTCCATTATTCCTCAACCTCGATCATGCCTCCGTTCTTCATGGGTAGCGTCTTTGGGTCCGTACAGTCACACGATTGACTTGGTCGATCTAGGACTCGTTCTTCTCCTTGAAACGGTCTGAGATCCTCGATCTTGTGGTCGATCACGTCTAGCTCGACCTGCCTTGCCCGGTCTCCTCCTCAATCTCAGTTAGTGTTTTGCTTGTCCGAACTTCTCTAAGTGCTCCCAGCTCTCTCTTGAACCTCATCATGTCTTAGCATCCACCATAGCTCCAATGTACTCAAAACAACCTGATAATGATGCAGAAATGAAAAGAACTATGCAAATGCTAATGCAAAGTGTTATGTAACCTAAAATGAGATAAATGTTGCAAACTAGACTATTATGAATGCAATATGCATGAAAAACTTATTCTAAATGTATACTAAATATGCGAAATATATGAGTATATCAACTGACCTTCTTGCTTCCTTCGTAACTTGAGATCCAACCGTAGGATTGAACTCAAACCACCTCGAGGTGAAAGACAGCTGAAAAGTCTATCTTGTCTCCAAATATGAGCTTGGTCTTGTGGTGGGAAGGTCGTCGTTTGATGTTAAACTTATGTCCCCGAGCACTTGTCCTGGAAGTTCCTGTTTTGCTCCAAAATGTATGTTTTTTGTCCAATTTCTCTGAAATGATTCTTAAGACTAGGAAACGTGGAAATCACTTTAAAACCGTTGAAAACCGGGTTAAAACACTTGTAAAGGATCTTGAAATGATAGGTTTTAGGAGTAAAATATGAGTGTTATCAATAACCTTCTATTCTTCCATTTTCTCTCCATTTTCATCCCAAAAACTCTCTAATTTAACTTTTCAAAACTTGAAGTTCAAAGATATTGCCATATCCGGTGATTTGGTTGTGCATAGCGATTGAGCTTCTTTGGTGGTGGTTAAAATTGAAGTTTTTGGCGGTCGAAGAAGTTAAAGACCACTACTAGGTAAATTTTCAGGCGATTTTCGTGAATTTTTATATATGTGCCGCGAACGCAGACTTCTTATGAAGTCTACTTACGGTCGCAGACTTCTGAAGAATTTTTGTGGTCAACGCACATGTTAGTTTTGCAATAGACCGCGTGTATCTATTTCTGACAAGAAACTTCGGTTGAAGTCTGCGCCATTGAGAAAAAAAAAGGAGTAGACTTCAAAAGAAGACTCCATCAGAAGCATGTTAGGTTTGCATTTGACCAAGACGAAGACTTTTCTAACGAAGTTTGCACTTGAAGTCTACAAAAAAAGAGAGGTCAATTTTGCAGTTGACCAATGTTTGATTTTTTCGCAATCTACAGAGGCTATTTTGGGGGTGATGAAAATTTTAATTAAATAGCAGACTTCGTATGAAGTCTACTCGTTTAGAAGACTTCATACAAAGTCTACTGTTTAATTTATTCAATGTTTTGTCAACCCCAAAACTAACCCACTGTAGACTTCGTTTGAACTCTGCTCGTGAGTAGACTTCGCTCGAAAAAGTCAAACTTGATCAATTGCAAAACTGACCTTGATGTAGTCTACTTTTAGAGTAGACATCTCATGTGAAGTCTACTTTCATGAGTAGACTTCAAAAAAAAGTCCACTCCATAAAAACTCAAAGTTTGGTCAATTGCAAAACTAACCTATCTTTTTAAGCAGACTTTAGGTGAAGACTTCTCAGAGTGAGCAGACTTCACCTGAAATCTACTCATCTTTCGGCAATTGCAAAAGTAACCTAAAATACATACTTCATATGAAGTCTACTATAGTAAACTTCATTGCTAGTCTACTATAGTAGATTTTGTTAGACATCTGCTTTTTCACGGTTTTTTTAAAACGGATTTTTATCAAATTTATAACGAATTTTTAAGATTTTCTTGGTCTTGCGCTTGTGTTAGTAAATGTACTTGTTTTGCATATTTATATTTGATATGTATGGTAGATTCAGTTTTCTTGTTTTATAAGACACTCAGCTTATTAGTCGGAGACTTCCTTAGAAGTCTACTTAGTATACTCGTTGTGAGTCTGCATATTCAACTTTTTTATAAAAAAAAAAATTATCTGAAATTATTAGCAAAAAAATTGATTATTTGACTCTTAAGTGTGTGTTATTTATTGGTCTTGCTTATGTATGAGTTTGACATGTTTGTTTGTTCTAGTAAAACTTTAATTAATTTTTTTTTGTTATTAGGTATTTAGCTTATTAGTAGCAGACTTCAGGTGAAGTCTACTTATTCGACATTGATTTCTAATGTGGTTTGGATTTGTTTTTCTTACAGAGAATGGTTCACATACCTGATATATCATGGTTTATACCCGTTTTTGGACCATGATATAAGTGTTTTTATAGAGTCTTTTGTTAGTTTTAGAGTCCTAATAGAGTTTTTACAGGATGGAGAGCATTTGGAGCTTAATGGGAGATTCTGAAACTTATTGCAACATTTTGGGGAAGCAGCCGAAGTGATGAAGTCGGAGCTGATTTTAGACGAAGGGTGTCGATCGACACTAACCCTTGGTGTCGATCGACACCAATGAAGCCGACTCAAATTCACGGACTTCCAAAGGAAAAAGAAAATCATCTCAAGTTTGAAGAAATTACGAGACTGTCCCTGACAAAAATTTTCTTCTATAAATAGTTTTCAGGCATTGTTTAGCCATATACCTTATCATTATTTTCTGTTTTTGAGACTTAGAGAGAGATTGATCCTGAGCTTTTGGGGAGACAATTCTAACTCATCTGAGCCAGATTTCGAACCCCTGTATCATTCTCTATTCTTATTTTATGCAAGTTATTTCAGTCATGATTTGTGATTTCATAATTATGTCTGAGTAGTTTGCTAGTTAGGTTAGGATGATTTAGGGTTGATGAAGAGTTTGTAGAATCATTAGAACTTTTAGGGAAATCAATAGTTCCCGAGCTGCAGCTTCAGCAGCCGAAGACGCACCAGCTGAGGATCACCCATTTGTTACTAGGCGCAGCAGAGCATCCGCCACCTTGGAGCCTATGGGTCCTTCCAGCTGCTCCTGAGATTCCCATGGAGCCAGATGTTTTTCAGAGATACGTGGTGCAGAGCTTTCAGGCTATTTGGAACACCATCGCAGTTGTGTCCAACTATGGCTGCGTTCGTCCTCCCACACCACCACGTTCTGATGACGAGGAGTGATTGCTCCATTCCTGGTTTAGTCCTTTGAGTCAGTTTTTCTTTTTCTCTTGAGTCAGTTTTTGCTTCCACTTTGTTTCAAACTTGTTGCACTCATTGAGATTATTGGATTATCTTGTGCTTTTAATCTTTTGTTTGAGTTTTCTAACAGCTTTTCTATCAGCTTCGATGACTCTAACAAAAATCTGACTTAACAACATTCATGTTCGAGTGGCAGAACTTTGTTTACGGACAGAGTGTCGATCGACACCACCCTGTGTCGATCGACACCGCGCGCAAGATCAGGTAATCAGTTTTCTCTTTGGTGTGTAACAGTTTCTACACCAATTTTTTCTATCCAACCTCATTCTTAATAACAATGGGGACAGTGTTGTTCAAGTCTGGGGGAGGTAGGTGCTAACATTGTGTTTTGTTTTGAGAGTCATTTGAGTCTGTCTTGAGTCAAAAAATTTCAAAATTTGTTTTAATGAGTCAAAATTAGTTGGAACTTTCAGTTTTTCTTGGAACTAACCGCAGGAAGTTGACACTTGAAAGAACCATTGCTATAATAGTTGATTGCAGGTCTTACTAAGTAGAAAGCTGCTAGTGTAATCAATCTAACATGTCGAGTTCAGATCCCCTTATAAGAACTAGGTAGGCGCAGAACTTGATTCCTCTTTCAGTCTGAACAGATAAGCAATTGCAGTCTCTCCTTGATCTTCTCTTGAGAAAAGAAAGAAAATAAAAAGTCTTAAGTCTGGGAATAGTGCAAAGAACCTCGTGAGCCTGTCTCCTCACAAGGAACAATATTAGTGAGTGCTCTTGAACCTGTCTCCTCACAAGGAACACAAGTAGAGAGTAGCACTATTTCCCGAGACTTCAAAAGAATAAGAAGAGTCAATGAAAAGATCTTAGAACACCCTGAAAATGGGCAGCAGTTGACTAAGGGAAGAGAAAATAGGAGAGCGGTATGAAGAATATCTTGTTCAGGCACTAAGGAAGGGAAAAAAATATGTAAAGTTATGTGGCAATACCACTGTTAGAGTTCAAAATTTTACCAAGGAAAGGATCTGGATTCAAACTGGGAGATTGCTAAGCTTGTGGTAAGTACGCTGAAACTTTACCTAAGGTTGGCCCTATATCATGTGGATTCAAGAGTGTTAACCAATATGGCGTTCTGAAGAGGTACTTGAAATTTTCTGTTTTCAAACTTCTACTTCATTCTAAGTTTCTGTTTTGCTTGAGGGCAAGCAAAAGCTAAGTCTGGGGGAGTTGATATATCATGATTTTTACCAGTTTTTGGACCATGATATAAGTGATTTTATAGAGTTTTTGTTAGTTTTAGAGTCATATAAGAGTCTTTACAGGATGGAGAGCATTTGGAGCTTAATGGGAGATTCTGGAACTTATTGAAACATTTTGGGGAAGCAGTCGAAGTGATGAAGTCGGAGCTGATTTTACACAAAGGGTGTCGATCGACACTAACCCTTGGTGTCGATCGACACCAATGAAGCCGACTCAAATTCACGGACTTCCAAAGGAAAAAGGAAATCATCTCAAGTTTGAAGAAATTACAAGACTGTCCCTGACGAAAATCTTCCTCTATAAATAGTTTTCAGGCATTGTTTAGCCATATACCTTATCATTATTTTCTGTTTTTGAGACTTAGAGAGAGATTGATCCTGAGCTTTTAGGGAGACAATTCTAACTCATCTGAGCCAGATTTCGAACCCCTGTATCATTCTCTAATCTTATTTTATGCAATTTATTTCAGTCATGATTTGTGTTTTCATAATTATGTCTGAGTAGTTTGCTAGTTAGGTTAGGGTGATTTAGGGTTGATGAAGAGTTTGTAAAATCATTAGAACTTTTAGGGAAATCAATAGGATCTTCACCTTGATTTGTGCTTAACTTGATTTTTGAAATTGATCACTTTCAAATCAAACCTTTGGTTATTTAATAGATGCGAGAGCATTATTAGTAACTTGAACTAATCATAGGTGAGCAAAATATCAATTCGCAAAGAGATTTGGTTTAGGTATTTTGTGAACAATCGAACCTGTTTTTAATGCTTGCCTTAGTTGTTTAAATTCGCAAAGAGATTTAGGATTTAGGCATTGATATGTCTATATTTTACATCATTTTAGCATCTATTTAGCATAAGTTTCTCATCATTTAGGAGTCTAATATAGCATCATATTGTTGCATTATATCATTTAGAGTCCTAGAGTATTCTTGCATGGTTCTTTGCATATTTGGTTGGTTTGGAATCTTAATCAGGTGAGAAGGACACTAAGGAGGTGAGGATGGAGCTGGAGAATGATGCACACTACTTGGAGGGGCAAGAAGAATCAAAGAAGATGAAGGAGAGGATTTTTCGCGCTGGATCGATGAGCTGGATCGACGAGTTTCACCGAACCAGNCTTGTTGCTCCTACCATTGTACCTATCAATCAAAAACACTCGGAAGTGTGTAAGTACAAGGAAAAGCTCTAAGGACAGAGACTATCTTGCATGTATGTTTAAACCTAAGGCAACTCTATTCATGACTAAAGAGGCCCAAGCAAACATATTTGAGTATCACTAGATCGGCGAAGAGTCTAAATCGTTAAGAATAAAGAGTGTTGCTTATCAGTTGTTCTTCACAAATCCAGATTTTAGACAAGCTTGCGTGTAAACAAAAAGGTGGAAAAGGGTCTTCTAGAATCTCGACACTTCAAAAGAGATCAGCCATGAAGCTATTCTCACAAATAGATGTGCCGAAATTCAGAAAAACCAAAACAAAAAACCTAAGTTTTTACGCGAAATCTGTCTACAAAAACGTTCCTCCATCTACTCTCAATCCCTAATGCAGCGAATCTGAACAACTCTAAGAGATTATCAATCGTATCGTTATATATTAGCATTTTACCTTAGATCGATATGCGAAAATCTTCGGATGAATGTTCAAACTCGACTTTGCGAAATAAAAACTCAAAAGCAAATTTCTAGGATTGAGAGTGATGGGGAATGAAAACGAGAGTGGCGAGGGTTTTTATAAAGAAAAAGGAGACATGGGGAAAGGAAGGGTTGACTAGGGTTTCTTGGTTCGGGGAATAATTATCGGTTAACCCCAACCAAGTATTCTTGCCTTATCCGAAAAAGTGGGCCATAATTTGAGCGCTTTTTCGGATTGGCCAAGCCTAGCCACCCTTTTACCTGGACGGACATATCGGGTTGACCCCAATATGGTGTGATTAACGTTACGGATATCAGCTTGTTCCCGATATTTGACCACCGTGATGGTTGTCTAGTTTGGGCTTCGTCCCATATCGGCTACACGCCGTTGAGCCTGCCCGGCAAGGAATACCTAGGGAGAATATCGTGGTGTTAACACGATATTCCATCCCGTTATTGAGCCAGACAGCTTCTCACATTGGTTTTAGCTCCTCTTGTGTGTAAGTCTCCCCTTCTTATCTCTCATGGGATCCTGAAAACATTAAACTAGACTAGAAAAAGCATTAATATGTACATGGATAAGCTTGGGGTGCCTCCCAAGAGCGCTTTGTTTTGAGTCACTTAGCTTGACTTTTCTTGGTCATCTTTTAGTGTGAAAGGGGGAAATGAACACCCCTCGATCCTGTGGGAGGATCCTTAGTTTCATTGATCATTGTGATGAAATCAGCCAGAGATACATCGGAAGTTCCTTCTTTACTTGCCTTAGAACCCTTTTGATTGGTCAAATCGGTGTCTTTTATCACCTTAAGGTAAGCAAAGGGTCTAACTTTTCCCTTGCATCTCAGCTTGTATCTCATCTCACCACCAGCAGAGAGAACAGGTTTGAGAGTCTTACCTTCCAGAAGATCACCGAGAGTCGGTCATTTCACGTAGGACTTCTTGCAAGTGATCACCTCTTTTGTTTCTTCTTGGTTTTCTCCTGATTGCCCTTCGAATATTGCATTGAGACAGACCCCATCAAAGCTGGCTCCATCGTAACATATTTCCAAGGATGGATCTTTGGTCTTCTCAATTGTCTTCTTGAGCTCAAGGGAATATGCGTGTTCTTTCTCATTGATTTTCTTCCCTTTGGTGTCAAAGTGCATTACCAAGCTTCCAGTTAGTCTCAACTCTACCTTGCCGCTTTGCAATCAAACATGAACCCGGCAGAGGCTAGGAAAGGTCTTCCCAATAGGAGAGTTTCCTTGACATCTTGGTCCATCTCTATCACCAGGAAGTCGCTTGACAGTAGCACGTTCCCAATCATGAGGGGTAGGTCCAGCAGCTTCCCAACAGTTTTCCTTTCACTTCCATCGGCCAGTGATAACGGCTTCTTGCAGTCGGTATAGGTGTCATACCCGAGACGCTCAGCTGTGGCTCGGCTCATCACGTTGATGCTTGCCCCGAGGTCACACAGACAGTTTTCAAAGGTAATTCCTCCGAGTGTGCATGGCAAAGTGAATGATCCTGGGTCTTTGAGCTTCTTAACTACTAAGGGTTCCTCCTTAGGTTTCTCCTCACGAGCTGCTGCATTCCTCCCTATCGTTGCCATTGCATCAGCATAGAGCTTATCCTTCAAGGCTAATAGGAAATCTGGAATAGGCTTGGTCTCGTCAGTATTGTTGAAGAGATCTTCAACTTTCTTCAATGTTTCAATTAATTCGGCCTCTTGTTCCTCTATGAGACGTTTCTTATGCCTCTGGGGGTATGGCATTGGCGGTTTATAGACTCGCAGGAATGGTGCTTTCTCTTCAGGGGTTGCCAAATTTTTAGAACTCCCTCCCCTTCTTAGGATGTCGATGTCCGCATCGACTTGAGCCCGTTTTGGAGAAGTGATATCGGGAGGATCCCGTTTTTCCTCGTCGAAAGTGGTGATCATTTGGCAATACTCCTTTGGATTCGTAACGGATTTTCCAGGAAGGTTGCTTGCTTGGCTTGTAGATGCAATCCCTTTGTTGTTTTCAAGTGTCTTGACACGAGCGGTCAAGTCTTCAATCTTCCCGGATAGTTCCGTGTGGACACCATCAATCTTGTTATGTACTTCAGCAAAACGTTTGTGCATATCCGCCTGGATATGTGTTTGACCTTGTAGAAGTTGCTTCAGAGTTCCCTCCAAGTCAAAGCCAGCTTGAGCATTTGGGTTTCCTTGTTGTTGTGGTGATCCAGGAGGTGCACCGGCTTGATGTCGTGGCGGATAGCCGTTTTGGTTTTGGAACCGTGGTACAAAGCCTTGTGGATTCGTGTAGGTCACGAATTGTTTTGCTCCTCCTCCTTGTTGCTGTGGGTAGGTCTGGTCCTGAGGATTTGCGACGTTCGTGCTCCGGTAGGAAAGGTTGTTATTTGGTCTCCAATTGTTATACCCTCCTTGAGCGTTGATGTAATTGACATCTTCATACTGAATGTCCTCCCCTTCTTTGACTTGAGTGAGTTCTTCCACGAAATGGACCTCCTTTTGAGTTTGGACAAGTAGTAACTTGTCGAGTTTCTCATTGAGCTCTTTGATCACCTTCCGGCTTCCTTCCACTTCTTCTTTGGAACCACGGTTGGATCTGTCATAGTCTTCGTGGTAAGAGGAGTCACTCTGAGCTAAGTTTTCAACTAACTCAAGACCGTCTTCAACGTCTTTAGCTAGGAAATTTCCATTGCTCGCCGTATCGAGCAGCATCCGAATCTTGGGAATGACACCCCGATATAGTGTACTGAGGAGTGATTCTTGGCTGAATCCATGGTGAGGGCACTGAGTGGTGTAACCCTTGAATCTCTCCCAAGCTTCACCAAAAGTCTCGTTGGATTTTTGAGTGAAACCACTTATTTCGTTCCTCAATCGGGCTGTCCTCGATGTGGAGAAAAACTTTGTCAGGAAAGCTTTCTTGCAATCTGCCCACGAGGTAATTGATCCGTGTGGCAGTGTCTTTTCCCATGCGTGTGCTTTGTCTCCCAGTGAGAAGGGAAACAAACGCAGCTTGAATCCATCTTCGCTTACGCCGTTGATCTTGGTCATGGCGCACACACGGTCGAACTGGTCGAGATGGTCAAGTGGGTCTTCCAAGGGCAGACCGAAGAATCGGTTGTTCTGCACCATGGAGATAAGACCACTTTTGATCTCGAAGTTGTTGTTCTGCACTGGTGGTGGCTGGATACCGTGTCGGCTTGCAGTCGATATCGGTGCATCTCCGGCACCGATTTGCCTCACAGCTCGTGGAGCAGCTGCAACACCAGGCTGTCCTTGGACTCCTTGTGGACCTTGTGGACCTTGTGGTCCTTGTGCACCAGCTGCGCCCGCAGCTCCTTGAGCACCTTGTTGGTTTTCCATCGTCACACGGTTAACTGTTTCGGCTTGTTCCCGATTTCGTCTAGCTGATCTTTCGAGCAGGTGGATATCGTCTATTGGGGGAACAAGGTTTGTTGTACCGTGTGAACGTAGGTTCATGTACCTGTTTCAACACAGATGTACGAGTAGAGTGTTAAAAATCTGAAAAATAAAAACTTGTCCTTATAACGACCTAATACCGAAATGACTAAACTATCTCCCAAATCGGCAACGGCGCCAATTGACAAACAGGTTTTTCACCCTTTTTAGCAATGTCCCAACTGCTATCAACCGAAGTAGTACAGCGTATGGGGTATCAAACCATTTTGGGAGCGTTAGTGAACATAACGGTCATATCGGTGTTATAAGTCAAGTTCAAATCGGGTAAAGACTAAGACTTTACTACTAAAAACTACTAAAGGATTGATCTTGTGTCACTCAAGACCATAAATAAGAAAACTTTAAAGACGCTAAGCAAGAAATAGATATTTAAACGGTAAAAAGATAAACTTTCAAGATAAAGGAAGGATCTTGATGAGTATCATGAACTAGGTAACTCTCGGTTCGGCTTATCAAGCTAAAGCTTTTGGATCACATCAAGACTTGGTCTTTTGATGGTGATTCTTAGGTAAAGGGATCCTCAAATCGTTTAGCCCATGATGTTTGGGTCTAAACTCTTTGAATCTCTATCACCATAGACTAGCTCTCGCATAGCGGTACAATAGAAGAAACAAGCATCTACAACGTCCCTATTGAACCGTAAGATTCTTAGACAGATGGTTAGTCTTAGCCTAAGAGATCAAACTCTTGTTCATAGATCCGGCTAAGCAAGCACGTGATGTTCGTGTCAAGCCGCCTAAGGACTTTAGCCTAGATGGCCAAACTAGACTAAGCTTTGGGAATGATAAACAAGAAAGAATCTAACTTTATGTTTTAGCTAAGCAAGAAATATAAATCCGAGAGTCCCTTGGTCCTTTTAACCCATCAAGGTCCTAAAAAGACTACTCACAAGCCATTTGAGAAACCTCAAGATCCATAAGGATGAGAGAGTAACTCATAAGCCGTGAGATAATCAAAGACAAGAAAAGGAAGAAGCTTTAAGAAAATAACACTAAGCTATAAGACTTAAAACTTCAAGATTGCATAAAAATCAAAGCTTTAAACAAGCTTCAATGGTGGAAAAATACAGAGTTTCGGTTCTTGAAAGAGAAGACAGAAAATAAAAGTAGAAAGCGTGATGAAGAGATAAGAGTGAGGGAGTAGGTATTTATACACAAAAAGGGAAAAACATAAACGTTGGGACCACTTTCCCGAAATGGTACTATTTTGGCTTTTAGCGTTTCGGGCTCACGTCGTTATGGACGAGCCGAAACGCTAACTCTTCTGATTCTTCGGGCAGGCTCCATATCGGGTAAGGATTTCGGGGTCATGTCGTGAAGGCTTCCCTTCCTTGGTACTTGAATCGGGCACTTCCCGTTGCCTTGTTCCGATATCCGTCCTTTGGGCATCTTCTTGCTGGATCTTCACACCGAGGTTCTCCTTTCGGGACTAAGCCGCTACTACTCGTCTAAATCGACCTCGTGTCGTGATCCATGTTCGATATTACCGGCTCATTCTCCATTTGTGACCTCCCTCCTTGGTCTCTTCTTCGGATCATCCTAAGCACCTGAGAATACACTCCAAACATGCAAGACTATGCAGAAACCTAACCTAATGCATCTAATCCTATCATGGGAGAAAATGTGATGCAAGCTATCACTAAAGTGCAAGAATGAAGTCCTAACTTTCATGCAACATGTACTAAAATCATGCAATTTACAGAGATATCAAAATCCTCCAAACTCGGACGACTATTTAGACCCCATCATGAGGTCAGAACCTTTCCAAGGGGGAGAGAATGATGAGGACATCGATGACAACCTCACTGAGGACGAGGGAGACACCATTACTATTCCAACCATAGGACAGACTCCAAGGACGAGATCAGGCACAAGGAACTTGAGAGAGAAGTTTAACAAGTCCATAGAAAGTCTCATTACACTCATAGAGCATGAAGAACTCAAGCAGAAGCTGCTTAAAGGAGAGATACCTCGCGAGACCCCCATTGGACCGCCAAGCGAGCTCTATGCATTCAAGGTTCAAGACTTGGATTTAACATCAGATTTCAACACTACTGAAGTAGAAGATCATCAAGAAGCTGGAAGCACTAAGGAACCACCAGAAGTCGTCTATATACGAGACAAGAATCAAGTTGTTTCATTCTTGCCGGTTTTACAAGGAATCAAAGATGCAACTGTGTTCACCATCTCTAAGCAACTAGAAACATCAGTCTAATGCCGAGGTGAGTATTTCCATTAAGTGTTTTTATTTTTAACGAGTTGCTCTTTTGTTTTGCAGGATTTTCCTTTTAGTTTTAAGTTAGTTTTTCCTTAGTTCTTTTCTTGTTTTTAAGCGTTTAAGTAGTTTCCTTTTCTGTAACGATTTTTGGCCAAAGAAGCCGCCCAGCTGTCGAACCAGTTTATAAGGTTCCTTCTCAGCTATGTATTTTTACACAATTATCAATAAAGAAAACGCATTCTTCTTGCTAAGAAATCCTAGCCGTCGGCTACCCTCTCTTCTTCTCTGGTGTGATTCCTTTGAAGCTGAGTTCTTGACTCATCACAAAGCTTTCATACTTTGTGTGGCGTCCATCGTTCCCCCTGGTTACTAGTCGTTCATCTCATCCACTGATCTGTTAAAGAGAGCATTTAGGCCAGTTAACAGGTTCCATTCGATCCATATCATTCACCATCTTCACAGAAACTTCAAGGAGAGCCTTAAGGCCAATTGAAGATTCACCATCATTTATCTATGTACGAACAAGCCCCCTTGTTCCTACATCACTTTGATTGTAGTAAAAGAATCCAGAGCACTTTGACATCCAGTCATATGACACGAGCAGCCACTGTCAAAATACCAGGGATTTCTATCCTGTTTTTCAGTGGGACATATAGGCAACATTGTTTGTGAGGGCAACTTTTCCACTTTCCGAACTAAAATCTATTTCATTTCCCATGATTTGTGTGAGGTTACACATTAGAGCTTCTTCTACACAAGCATTCAGGACCATCTCTCCAGATGAATCACCCTTAGCAATCCATACTTTACCAAAGCATGTCGGCTCAGGATAACACTGATTCTTTCTCCAGGCTTTTCTGATACGTTCCACATGTTTAAGTTCTGGACACTCTGCCCTGAGAAGTTCTGACGTCTGCAGTGATAACAACGTCTCCTAGTTTCTTTCTTCGTGATTCTCACACTTTTTGTATCCTGATGGTTCCTAAAAGTAAATTTCTTAGCTTCCTCCTTTTTGACTTCTTAGACCTCGGTTTTGATTAACTTAGAGCTTGATCCTAAGATGAAGTTAGTAACACTACTTGTTGCGCCATTGTAGCCTAACCCCCAATTTTTTTTAGGAGGTTGTCCCATAGACATAATCTGATCAAGGTCTTTAGTTCCAGTGTTCAGCATTCGAATCTTCTTGTGATTGTCATTCAGCTCTTGTAACAGATTTTTCGCCTTTTCTTCTTCTACAGCACAGGTTGCAATGATGCGCTTCACATTTACTTCAAGAATTCGATTCCTTTCTCTTTCATGTTCGAGCTCTTTTCTGAAACCACTTTCTTATTGCCAACGTTGGGACCCTCTTTTCACACTCAAAAATATTCAGCTGAGCTTTCATCATGGCTTTGTCTTTAATAAGTTGCAAATTTTCATTGTTGAGAGCCACATTCTTGTTGTATAGATCATTGTATTCCTGCTTCAAATCGAAATCAACTTCATCATCAGTGTCAAGCTCTGATTCTGAACCTTCATTCTTAACAGATTTTGCATCGTGAGCAGTGAAAGCAACAAAGTTAAGCATCAGTTCTTCATCTTGAGATTCATCACCGTCTGATTCACTTTCATTGAACACAACCAGTGACTTTTCTTTACCTTTTGATATGACCAAAGCCTTTGCTAACTAGACAATTTAGCTCCTTCCTTTTGGTTAATGGACAGTCATTTCTAAAATATCTGAAACCGTCACACTCATCACATTGTAAGTCCTTCTTTCTATTGGAACGATCTCCATCGAATCTATGTCATCTATCTCCATCGCACCGTTGAAACTTCTTGAAAGTCCTATTTTAAACCTTTTTCAACACGCTTCAGCATCTTATTGAAATTTCTAGCCATGAGACGCATGTTTTCTTCAATAAGCTTCACTGTCTCTGTCACTCTCAGCAGTAAATGCTATTCTTTTCTGCACACTAGGCTGATCAATAGCCGATTCCATTTCCTTTGCCTTGAGCATTCCACAAAGATGATCAAACTTAAGATCAACGGTGTTCAGGGAATATTTAAGCACAACTTTGTGTGCAGCAAATTTAGCAGGAATGCATCTAAGAAACTTCTTTACAAGCTTTTTCTCTGTGTAGTTCTTTTCCAACATTGAGGCTTCATTTGCTATCGTGCTGATCTTAGCTGTGAAACTTGCAATAGATTCATCTTTACTCATCTTGAGATTTTCAAACTTTGATGCCAGATGATCTATGCGAGTCCTCTTCACACTGGTGTCTCCTTCAAAGTGATTTACGAGCGTGTCCCATGCTTCTTTAGCTGACTCACAACCTTGAATAATCTTAAACTGATCCAGATCAATTGCTGCAAATATGGCAGTCATTGCTTTGGAGTTAAACCTTGATGCACTCTTATCAGCCTCTGTCCATCTTTCTTTTGGTTTTGGTTTCACAAAAGTAAGTGATGGAATGGTCTTGTCTTCTGACTTTTCTTCAACCAGAATAGTGGGTGCTTCCCAACCATCTACAACTGCTGTCCAGGCATCTTCATCAATACCACGAATGATGTGCCTCATATGTGCCTTCCAGTGCCCAAAGTTCCCTACAACCAGTTTCAAAGGTTTTTGCACAGCAGTAAGTTATTTCATAGTATCCATGGTTATCACAGGATCTCGACCTATAGAATAGATCAAATGATTTCAAATGATCTAAAGAGGTGACCTGCTCTGGTACCAAATGTAGAACCTATAATACCAGGATCTATGAAAAGATTAAGTGCTCGAGAACAAATGCAAAAAACCAATTGCCTTTTATTAGAAATCTCTTAAACAATCTTTATAGACTTGCTTAATAAGTTTGACACAACGTTGCAACTGCAACTTGACTCTGACCAATTTCTAATCTACTTAGCACCACCGTGCAATAGCCTTCTCAAGAACCCTAAAACTTAGTTTCTTGACAACTACCTGACTCAATACATCAAAAGGCTAACCCTAGCCTTTGTTTCTAAAACCGTATATATACTTCTCTCCTTCCCAAGTCTCTTCGAGAGGTCTTCAATTCTCCAGATCTTCTGAATCGCCAAGTTAGGTAACTTGGTATCTTCCTTGATCCTCACGCATAGCCAGTTTGCTATGTGCCACGTCACCAACTTAAGACTGCTTTCTTCCCGTGTCAAGTGTGTTGCACACAACTCTAGTGTTCCAGAAAACCCGATCTTACAGGGTTTCGGTCGTCCTCTAATAACAAAGATGTAAATGACTATTTTGAGCAATTTCCAAGAAGCCGAACTCAAAAAGTGTGCCGAACAGATTTAGACCTAGTTCTATGAGCGAAATAGCTAGTAAATAGCTTTAGTATTAACGATTACGAGCGTTAACGAAATGAGCTGAGATGATGAAGTGAGAGCAATAATAGAGAGATTGTGTGTTTTTAGTACAAAGCATGTGAGTAGAAAAACTAGTGTTGGAAAAACTTGTACTTTGAACCTTACTCATTCTCTTGTTTTATAGCTTTTGAAATCGTGTCTAACGTTTCTATTTACTCCTCTTAATTTGATAATTATTGTATTTACTCATGTGGATTTAGCCGTTTTGTGTCAAAGCATTGAATCATTCTTTGTTTGAATATTTTTTCAGTTCGTCGTCGGAGCCGGTGTTGAGTGTTTTCCATAGGTTTTAACTGTTTACCGCTCCAAGTATCGGACTGAACGAGTTTAGACCTTGACCCTTTTAGCCTTTCCACTTCTGACTTCGACGCTGGACGTCTCGATTTTAACTGCTTAGTGGGTTTGAAATTCTTGGGCCGGGATTTACACTCCAACAATTAGCTCCCCCCAAATTTCTTAAACTGGATTTTAAACCATTTAAGGAATTTACAATGCGGTTTTCTTCAGTAAATTCTAAATCCCGGCGAGAAGATTGACCTTCCTTTTGCATTTCTTCGAACTGATCATCTTCCTCCTTTGCTTTCGAAGTGAAGTTGTTACTTTCCCTAATGGCTAACGCTGGTGATCGTTCCGTCGGAGTCATTCTCGACTTACGTGGCCACGGTTGAGATGCACAGAGAAATCGATCGATGATCTTCGAACAGATTGTAATCTTCCCGAGACGGTTGGAATCGTCATTCTGGCTCTAGGCTTAAATCCCGAGGAAGTCCCATTAGGATATTGATGTGCTTATGAATATTATTTTTGAAAATGCAGTTTGCATTTTCCTCTCCCCAAACTTTTGGTGCGGTTCTTTTGGGGGTGTTTAATTTTCATAAAGGGTCTGGTTACAAAACTACACATTACTCTTTGTATCTTAAATGGCAACGTCAAAATACTAATCGCAAAGTTACATGTCAAAACACTATTCACAAAGTCACATGATCTCTAAGCATCTCTTAATAAGATGCGTAAAGTGTTCACTATAGAAAATACTGATACATAAGGAGTTAAAAGAGTTAACTCATAACATCCACTGATTTGTAGAACAACAGATATTCCAATACTAAAATAACACAATTATGTTTTCTCTACATGTAGAGTTAAAAGGGTAAAACCCATATCAAATCATTATCACATTTTAGATGACCCATTTTTTTTTTACACTTAATCCTTTACCAGAAAATAGAATCCATATACTGATTACCATTTCTCCTCTTATACTCCATCAAGCTTCCATAAGTGCGGTCTGCGACACGAACATATAGTGCCTCTGTGTCCGGGCTGAACGAGATCCCAGCTATTTCCCCAAACAGATCAATCTCTTGGCACTGTACAAACCCACACTGCGTGTCAAAGATGTGAACAAAGTCTGCAGGCTCAGCCATGGCAAGGAACCGTCCGTCTGATGTGAACTTAAGACGTATAAAGCTCTGAGCATCGAATACCTGAATCGTACAGTCGTTATTCGCGGTTATAAGCCTAAGGGAGCCACTGCAATAAGGATAGAAGAAGAAACTTCAGTCCGGGTTCATGACGATGATACATAAAACCTCTAGAAATCTGTAAAAAAACTCTAAACCACCCTAAACCCTAAACCCTAAGCCCTTTCATACCTCGGGCTTCGGTATAAATCAACTGCGTTTGTGATGGCATTATCTTCTGTTGTTAGTCTTGTGCAGAAAGCTACCCCAGGCTTGTTTACACACTGGAGAAAGAGAAGAGCAATACAAGTTAAAGGATATAGTTATTGGGAAAAGCAATGACAATTCGAAGAACATGTGAACGAACCTTGCAGAGAAGCTCTCCGTCGAACCCTCCTAAGAGGATTATATTTTCTTTGACTGCCATGCTGCTAACTTGCACTCTGGAGAGCGGCTCAGATAACGATCCAGGTAGTTTCTGAAAACAAATCAAAGCAGGAACTAATATCAATCTGAAAAAAAAAACTAAATCTTGCCATACTTTCTATAGATTCCAAAGCTCTTACCAGAGTGGGAGTAACTGATCTAGCGACATTAACTACTTCTTTCCCTCTCTGGAGTAGAGATGACCAGTGAATGACTGAATAATTTTGCATTAGATATACAGCATGCTTTGATGTTGCCCATACCAAGTTCCGAAGCAGGAAAGTACGAATATGAAGGATCAATAACACGCCATATTAAAAAGAAAAACATGAAAAACAAGATTTTTGTGTATGAATAAATTCTCTGACTCTGTCCTAATGGACTCTAGGAACTAAAGCCATTACATATGGAACAATGTTGGTTTTAGTACCCAAAATGACTACGTTGCTTTTATATCGGATTGAGTAACATCATTCTATGTTTGGACCAACAATAAGCCAATGCACAAAATGCAAGAACATATAATTAAGTTAAACAATGTATGAGTAACACACCAAAAACTGAAGTAAAACAAAATATATGCATGTAATGGCGTATGATGTGAGAAGAAACGAAACTTTATCTGGACACGGATCTCTTAAACATTATGGCGCCAGCTGTTCAGGCATTACTCCCAACTGTATTAGGGGCTGAAATAGAAAAATAGCCCTAAAGGCCACAAAGTATTGAGCAATATATTTATAAGCCATAGCCTTATTTGAATAATCACACCCCGGATGTGCAACACTTTGTATAATTTCTCTAACCTTCACTTTGTTCCTACTTGTATATTTCTAAGATTTAAGCAACCCATTAGTAGTTTTCAAGTCCACAATATAAACACGACTCTACTTTCATATTTAAACCAATGTGCTTTTGTTCGATTTGCTGAAAAAGTCACAGCAATGAAGCTCTGATATGGTAAACTTAAACATTAGAGGACATTTCCATTAAAAAAAAAAACATTAGAGGACATTTCACAACCTATAGTAAAATATAAAATACAAAATGAAAAAAAAAAAATATATATATATATATATACAAAATGAAAAGAGGATTGTATCACCATGGTTGTTGATGGTCATTGATTGTTATACCTCAGAGAAAAAAAAAATGCTAAAACCAATAAATGATGCAAATGATCTGGCATATGAAAACTGAGGAGCAAAATAAACTAAGAACAAAACTCGTAAATCTCGAACAAGGATTCGTCTTTTACATAGAGTTACATCTAAAAATGTTGCTAAAATAAATAAAAAAATGAATAAGAATCTACAAAAAACCTCTACCTGAAAATGGACAACTGTGGATGTGACAAGCCTTGTGTTGAACTGAAAATCATAAAAGTTATTCCCTTTCTCAACTTCTAGATGTTCCTGTCAATTGTAACAATATTCAAATGCAAAATAACTTCAAATTATCTTCAAGAAAATACTCATTAGGGGTAAAATCACACTGACCTTATCAATAACTTCAAATTATCTTGAAGAGTATTGAAATTACTGACCTTATCAAGAATATGCCTTGAGCTAGGGGTTAAGATATTGAAGAAGTTCTCATACTGATTCAACCTGTTCTCACGGAACTCATCTCTAGTGTACTTAAACCCATCCCACGAAATCCCGTGAATGTCTTTACCATTTCTTGCTTCTTGAGCTGATGTATCAGTCTCTGTCTTCATTTAACACATAAGATAGCTTTGAGAGATCATTCTCTAATCTCTACCACCACGAGACTTTTAGACTCACAAGAACTATCATTACCTTTTCAGAATCATCCTCGAAATCAGAATCAGTAAACTCAGACTCTTCGGTTATATTTTTGTGATCACTGTTAAACGGTGCCATTAAACCTACAAATAAGCACTGGTAATACTCGATCATCCACAGAAAAATCTTAAATCAACGAGGGAAAACGAAAAATTCTTACCTCACAAGGAGGATTTAGTGATGAAGAAAGACTTCTTGTAGAGAAACTCGATAGGAATCAAGATACTAAGCCCAAGACTATACGAAAAGGTGTAGAAGAGAGAAGCAGAGGTTCCTGGAGAAAGAAGACGAGTGTAGATGATGGCGATGAAGAAGAGTCGAGAAGAAGAGATTTTGCCACACGGCAGAAACAGAGAGGACATGGAAGATCATTCGGCATAAGTCCGATAAGGTAGACAAAGACGGCAATAAATATGGGCCCTTATATGCAAATGTTTAAACCAACAAAGGAATTAGTAACTTGGGCTTATCAATTTGAACTAATCTTTTTAATTTTAGATGCGTTGACGATAAAACAGAAAACCATATAAAACCATTTGTAATTCGATTTTGTTTTGCTTTGGTTTCGGTTTTAACAATATTGATTTGGTTCGGTTCAGTTATGGTGGTGGTTGGTTGTTTGGCCCATCCCTGATATAAAGGATACTTTCAAAAAACTTCTTTTTTTTGGTTGAACTTTTACTTTCAAAAAACTTAATTGGAATGTTAAAATCTATTTATGTTATTTTTATCTTTATCCGTTAATTAATTTGTTTATTATGTTTAAAATAGAACAATACCAACGGTTTTAAGAAAATAAAACACTACACGATTTTAAACGCAAACAAGAAATAAAAACAAAATCCAATATACTTAATAGATAAATGCAAATCAATAACAAAATCTTAAATTATAACAATTAAACTCGACGCAAAAAATATGAACAAAAAAAAGATATTCGATCCTATGAGAGCACCTTATATATATATCTCACTATAAACATCCAAGCTCCAAACAACCCTAATAGAGAAAGAACAAACACTAACTTTAAACAAACTCACAAAAAAAAAGATGAAGAAATCGTGCATTCTCTGTATTGCATTAGTTTTCCTATCATTATGTCATGCATCTGATGACTTCGTGTCGCCGTCACAGCCACCGATGTTATCTCCATCAATGGCACCATCAAACTCCGATTGTTCCACCGTAATTTACAGCATGTTGGATTGTCTATCGTTCTTGACCGTCGGATCAACGGATCTTAGTCCGACCAAAACATGCTGTGATGGGGTTGAAACTGTTCTTGACTATAACCCTAATTGTCTTTGCATCGGTTTGGAGAGCAGTCGTGAAATGGGATTTGAGTTAATTAACAGTAGAGCTCTTGCTATGCCTTCTATTTGCAACATCCCCATTGATCCTCATTGTGGTATATTCCTTTTTCCTTTACTCTTATAAATATTTATTCTCTTATTAATGTGAATTCTAATGTATTATTATTCTTGTTTTTTTTATAGATGTTGCATCAAGTGCTGTTGCATCAAGTCCGGTTGCATCAACACCATCTGCGTCTATAGGTAAATTTCAAGTTCATCATATGAATAAAAGTTTTTTTTTCTATTTAACGTTAAATTGCCACTTATCTTATTAAATCAATAGAAAGAGGATAAAATAATATTTGAGTATAAGATGTTCTCTATTTTTAAAAAATTGTAATATATGTATTTTTGTATCTTCTGTTTTTTTAATAAGTTTTTTATACTGTTGAAATTTATTATATTTTTTGAAATGGTACAATACAGTTTCTCCTTCGGCAGAGCCACCTAAGGCTTCACCATCTTCTACTTCATCGCCGGCGATTACCGTTCCATCACCGACCGTTACACCTTCAGTTCCGGTAATTACTCATCCATCACCGGCTAACACCGTTTCACCACCGACGATTACCCACTCATCACCGGCCATTACTGCTCCGTCACCAGCAATGACTGCTCCGTCACCGTCACCGTCTAATTCTAGTACCGGAAACTTGTTGGTATCCAAACTGTTCCTAGTCGCCGTGATAGTTTCTTCTTTTGCTTACATCTTAGCTTAGCGTTTTTTTTTTTTAATTTAGTTTAGTCGAAAATCATTTTCTGTTATTATTCTATGGATTCTGGAGAAATAATTTTTCATGGTTGTATCGTTTTGAACTTTGATGACCAATGCCGATTAGTTTGTTGTTTTTATTTGCTCCATTTAATTTCTTGTTATCCAGTAAGTTTTTTTTTTTTTTGGAACATTGCTACCAAGTAAGTTTGGATTTAAAAAAAAAAAAAAAAAAAACAAATGTTGAAACTGATAAAGTCAAACTCATAGATTTCCAGATTATTATATAACTAACCAAGAGTTTTTTTTTTTTTTCCAACCTTAAATAACGAAGAGTTGGGTTCTGCATAATAACACTTGCAATTTTTAACTTCTTTGTAACCGTTGTCAAAAAAAAAAAAAAAAAAAAACTTCTTTGTAACCATCTAAAACAGAAAATGATTCATATTTTTCTTAACTAAGGTTCGCAAACCAGAAAAATCATAACACTGATTTTTTTTTGTTTTTGTCAACAATCATATCACTGAATTTATGGCTGCGCATAATCATATATATCAGTGATTTTATTTTCATTGGATCTGAAAATATATCTACAGCATATTTCAACCTTCGATCTAAATATAATTTGAAGATCTATCATCTAATTTCTTATTTATCTTCTCGAATATTTGTTTTAGTTATCAATCCTAACTATAAAATCTTGATCCCATTATTTGATTATTATTGATTGGTTTTAAACAAACGGATCAGATCAAGGAGGAAAAAAATCGACCTAAATAGCAAAAAAATATATAAAATAATATACATTTTTGTCGAAAAATAAAAAGCAAATGATTTTATTCTTATAATTTTTGACCAGGTCTATTAGGTTTAAATTTTTCTCTCTTTTTTTTTTAAATAGTGAATGGCTATAAAAATTAAAGAGTTTACTTAATTTAAAAAGAAATTTTGATATAATTTATAAAGAGTTTTGTAGATTATTATAGATTTTTAACTAGAATATAATTAGAAACTTTTGTAGAGATTATCTTCAAATATTGCATAGAATTTCTTTGTTTATATTTGTTATTATCTACCATTTTTTTTTACTTTTCATCTTCTATAAATTGTCTCAAAGTTTAAACGAGTTACACCTAGATTCTCCACTTTTTTTTTCTAATTTATGTTTATGTATTCACTAGAATAGTACCCGCATATATGCAGGTTTTTAATAAGATATTTTAAATTTATAAAAATAAATTGAAAACAAAATCGGATAATCTATAAGGGAAATTTTTTTTTAATTTTATTAATATTTTCAAATATATATGTTTTAATATTCTTATATGAATTATGTTTACTTCTAATACCTTATCTATATATAGATATAATTATTTATTCTAAAATTTTAACAAATTATTTATCCTACTTTTATCATAATTAAAATCTATATTAGGATCCGCGTATACGCATGTTTATAATAATAAAATTTAAAACCCGTTAAAGTAATTTTAACGAATTATTTTTCTCTTCATTGAGCTCATCATCATCTAATATCATGTCATTAGCATCTAAAATTTTCTTTTTAATTGAAATATATTCTAGTTAACCTAATTTACTTTTTTTTCTTAAATTAAAATAGATCCTTTTGTTTTATTTTCTTTTTTTTAAATTGAAATATATTATAGTTAATTTAATTTTACTTTTTATCCTAAATCAATAAATTTGAAATTTTATTTTTTTATTTTTAAATTTTTGGAAATTCTTTTTTTCTTTAAAAATAATATTTTATCGAGACACGCGTCAAAATTAAATCGATAAACTTGACACGTGTCAAAATCTTATTGATTAACTTGCCACATGTCACGATCATATTAATAACTAACTTTTACGTTTATTTTTTTTATAGTAAGATTGAAATATCTTATTTACTTTTGTTTTTTTTTCACAATTGAAATATGTTTTTTCCTTTTATTTTATTTATTTTTCTTTTAAAAATAGTATCATTTTCCTCTTTCTTTTATAATTAGTATATTTTTTTATTTATAATATATTTTAATCAAAACACGTGTTTAAATCTTATCGATTATGTCACGATCATGTTAATTATCCTACTTTTATCGTAATTAGATTTATCATAATTAAAATCTATATTAGGTACTGCGTATACGCGAGTTTAAAATAATAAAATTTAAAATCCGTTAAAATATATATGTATTTTTAAAAAATAGAATACAAAATCGGATCACTACTCAAAAATGAAAAACACAAAATCGAAATATGAGAATTATTTATTTATTTTCAATTAAAATATTCCATATACAGAATTTGTTGCGGGTCCTAAGCAACATTAACTCTACTTTCATATATTTCACACACTTTATCAACTATCTTTTTCTGTTCCGATGCGTTAAAAACTTGGGTATGCAATTCGAGTCCTTCAAGTATGTTAACGATCTTCCCATTAACTCTTTTCAAGCAAATAAAGCCTCTCATTCTCTTCATATTCATCTTCCGTATATGATCTCTCTACTCTCTAGAGAAATTATGTTTTTCAAAACTCGCATCAAACACCTTTCTACATGATTTTTGCTATTCTCTTTCTCATTAAGCTCATCATCGTTTAATTTCATATCAATAGCATCTATTTTTTTTAATTAAAATATATCCTAATTAATCTAATTTACTTTTTGTTTTTATTTTCCTTTAAATTGAAATAGATCCTTTTTTTTATTTTCTTTTTCTTAAATCTTATTATATCCTAGTTAATTTTATTTTACTTTTTAATCTAAATTGATAAATTTAACATTTTAAAAAAATTTTTTACCTTTTTTAGAAATTTCTTTTTTTTATTTAAAGAATATTTTACATGTGTCAAAATCTAAATCTATAAACTTGACACATGTTGAAATCTTTCATTTTATTTTATTTATTTCTCTTTTTAAAATAGATGTATTTTCTTTTTTCTTTTAGGATTGGTATATTTTTTATTTATAATATATTTTAATCAAAACATGTGTCAAAATCTAATCGATTAACTTGACACGTGTCACGATCAAGTGAACTAGCAACTTTGACGCATCCAACTTTATATAATAAGATATATATTATATATTTGTTTGATTGTGTGGTCTGGTTATTTATTTTGTAAATATCTCACGTTTCTTTTTTTGTTTTAAATTACTTATTGATTAAATCATGATCTATACTTGTATAATTAGCTAATGGAAGATTCACGAAAAATTAAAGAAAAAGGTCAGTATAATCAATGGGGACCAGAGGAAACAAAATTGTTGATTGATCTACTTGTTGATGCAATTCACGAAACTAGCTTGATAGTAATGGTTTAATAAGCAAACTCATGGTGGAGCAAAAAAATTTGCCTGTTCTCAATGAAAAACTCGGATGCCAGAAAGAACACAAGCACTACCTTAAGTAGAATAAAGTATTTGAGAACCATATACCAAAATTATGTGGATCTTCAACGCTTCAATTCTGGATTTGGATGGGATCCAGAAACGGCTCCGGATGAAGTGTGGGATGAGTATTTAAAGGTATGCATTTGATTACATAAATTTAAGCATCATAACATAATTTTTCAAATATCTTATAAGTAAAATTTTTTTTTTTTGTAATCTACAGAAACATACTTCTCATAAACATCTAAAGTATGATTCAGTTGAACAATTTGAGGATTTGCAACTCATATTTGGATGTGGTATAGCTACTGGTGGTTTTGCTATTGGAGTGGGTGATACTACTGATGCTCGCACCTTTAGAGTTGAAGAGAGTAATCAAGTGAGAGAAAACATAAATTTTCATCAGAGCAACGATGAAGTTTTTGAATTATCATTTCAACAACCATCTACCGAATGTGGTATGCCATCTTTTCTGTGCCCATGTTTCAAAAGTCATGCTGAAAATCTTCATCCAAGAAAGATGGTGGAACCACCGAGCCTGAGCAAACCGAAGGAGACGTTCCCACGGTCATAGAGGGCAGGATGACTCGTTCCAAGACTAAGTCATTACGCCAAAAGTTCAACCTAGCTGTAGAGAGGATCATAAGTACATTTGATCCGGAGACCATATACCTACCTCAATCAACCGCACGTGAAAGCTCCAAAGGACCCGAGAAGGAGCAATGGGAGGAATTACCCCAGCAAGACATCATACAAGCTTTTCCTCCACACGACCAAGGTATGACCCCTTTCTTAACTGATTCCATAACACAATATAACAAGAAGCAGGAGGAGACCATCACCGAGCCTCAAGATACCGCGATCACAAGCATATAAGCCGAGAAGGAACATTTGGCGTTTCCGGGAGAGTTTGAAGATCAAGAGGAGCGTTCCAGCGAAGACTTCAACAGCATGACATCAAGAACACTCCAGATTGTCCAAGACAAGAGAAAGCTCGCCAAGGCCGCACCAGAAACCATCAAGACCATCCAACAACAAGCTTGGCCACTTATACGCGAGAACAAGGTACTTTCAATTTCTATAATGCATGCAGGTACAAGCTACGCTTCAGAGCTTCCAGACTAAGTCTAGACACGCCAGAGAGAGCTAAGAAATGTGTCTAAGAGTCGGTCGAATTATATTTTGTTTATATCTAAGTTATTTCCTTTTTGCTTAAAACGCTTAAGTAGTTTCTTTTTGTTGTTTTGCCGGTTTCTTTCTTTTGTTTCTTTTACTTTTATTTTTGTATTTTTTTCCTTTTATTTTCCCTCTTGGGAGACCCTAGAAGGTCACGCCGTCGAGCTGTTTATAAAGCTCCATTTCGGCTTTGTAGTCCGCAACTTTTTACCCTACATCAATAAAATCGGCAGTTCTTCTTTCAAGTCAAGTCTTGAAACCCTTTGCTCGTCCTTTTTTTGTGTGGATTCACGCAAGGCTCGAGTGTTTGCGGTATCAGAGAGCCCCTCATCCTCTATGTGGTGTGTTCGATCCCCCATCAATCTCATTCATCGATCCAACGTGAGAGAGCCTCTAGGCCAGCACGTTCGGTCCCATCCCGTTCAATCTCAGCCCATCCGAGGTTCATACCATCTGGTATCAGAGCCGAAAGGTTCCTAGCATCAGGTGATATCTATCCCTCTACCTTTCGGTTTCATTTAGTTTTGTTTCGTTTCTGTTTCTTAAAGAAAACCCCATAAAAAATTTGTCTCTGCTTCCGTTTGTTTTTGTTAGTTTCTGCTTTTATTAGATCCGTTAAAACCCTAAGAGAAAAGGTTGCTGTTTAGTTAGATCCGGTTAAGTTGCTACAGTCAAGTGGTTTCCTTTGATTGTGCGAATTGATATGATTGCATGTTGTTAGTTTTTGTTTCATTAAAACCGTAAAAGCCAAAAGAATTGTTGCTGTCCTTGCCGCACTTGTTTTATTTCTTTGAGTTTTGTTTCTGTTGCTTAAGTTTTAAAACCAAAAACCCTAAAAAGATAGTGTTGATTTCTGTGTTTGTTTAATTAGCCGTGTGTTGCAGTTCTTTGTTTTCATTGAATTGTTAATCTAGTTGGCTTGTTTGATTTCTGTTAAGCTGTTCTTGTGGTTTTTGATTTCATCTATAGTGATGCTTTGATTAGTTTGTTGTTTTTGCTGATTAAAGGAATAACAATGAGTTAAAGGCAGCATGGGTGAAGAAGTTCCTCAAGACGCCGTGATGCAGATGATGGCCGCTTTCCGAGAAGAGATGCGAGCCATGAGACAAGAGTTCGGAGAACGTATGGTGCGCTTAGAACAGCCGCCACCACCTCCGGCACAAGCTGCTCCACCAAGAGCTTGACACAAGATCCAAGTGAGGGATCTGGCAAGGGGGATGGCACTAAGGCTCCTGGTTGTTCAACTCTTTCAGCGCTAGTCAAGTGATGGATTATGGACGGTTGTGGATCGAGTATGGAACCAAACAAGGGGCTGTTCAACACGCCTTGATTTATCAGAGAATGAGGGTACAAACGGTAGAAGGGTGTAGCGAAGTCGCCACAAGGTTTGATGGATGAGAAACTTTGATAAGACAGGAACTCGTCAAGCAATGAATCGCACAAAGCTTTAGAGAACAAGGTATTGGGTTTAGCCAAGAAGTTCGTTTGTTTATTGATAGTGTTGAAGATACACGGCTGTGAGGGGACTTAATAAATAGTCCGAACAGCTATGCCCTTCTAGGGGACTTGAAACAGATACAAAACCCTAAGGTTAAACAAACTCGGCCAACAATGCCTTGAAACGAAATGTAAATAAAAAGTGGCTAACATTCCTTATACTAAAGTTTAAATGAAATAAAACTGAACCGAAACAAATCAAAGAAAGAGTTTTATTAGTTGAATAACCCATATTGAAATAAGAACTCGGACTTACCTCGGTTTAGGTTGTTTAGATTCGATTTCACTTAAGTAGTGTAATGCTAAATAAGGAAACTCCTTTGCGTGCGTGAATCATTGGCCATCCTCTTGTATAAGCTATGCCTTTGCTGTGAGGACCGTTGGTGATGCTTGAATGCTCTTCTTGATCAGCTGGGAGGTCCTCGTGTATGTTGATTATGCTATCTTCTTCTAGGCTTGCTTTCGCTATGGCTGATTCTCTGGAGATGTTGAGTTGATTAAGCTGAAAGGTGACATCTTCTATGCGTTGAGAAGTGATCAATGTCTCCACAGCTTGGTTGAAGCTCTCGGTTAAGTCTTTAGTTCCTGATCTTGTTCTTGGAGCTTGCCTCATGATGGGAACTTCGGTTTCAGCCTCTAAGTTTGTATCAGAGCTCCAGTGAGGAATCTAGTTGAGACTGAGGAAGAGATGCCTGAACTTGAGGATGATATTCCCCCTGACCCTTTACAACAACAACACCAGCGTGCACAAGATCCTCACCGGAGACAGTGTGCACGAGAAGAAGAGCCTATGGAAGGGAACATGGACGTTAAGCTAACTCCTCCAACATTTGTTGGAAAGTCAAATCCATACGTGTATCTGGATTGGGAAAGGAGGCTTGAATACATATTCGAGTGCTATGGATATGGGGACCGCAAGAGAGTTGCCTTAGCTGCTGCACAGCTCACCGACAATGCAATTGCTTGGTGGGACAGAAACGTGGCTGAGAGGAGAAGGAACCGCTTTGCACCAGTCACCATGTGGCGGGACATGAAGTTTCTATTGAGGTCCAGATACGTTCCTGATCATTACCACAGGGATCTACAGAAGCTATTCTGAAAGCTTTCTCAAGGAACTAGGACCATGGATGAGTATTTTGAAGAGTTCGAGAAGTTAATGAATCTGTTGGAACTAGAGGAATCAGAAGAAGCTTTGAAGGTTCAGTTTATTGATGGCCTACATGAGCGTATTGCTAGGAAGGTTGAGAGAACCAAATACAGCGGTATGCATGAGCTTCTACACCTCTCGGTGCAAATAGAACAGCAGATCAAGCGCAAGACTAGCCTATCCAACCGAAACCGAGCACCACAACCGTGGAATGCAAGTAACTCTAAGCCTCTGGAAAAGGGAAAGGCAGTGGAAATCGACTCACGCTTCAAGGGGAAAGCCCCTGAACCTCTTAAAACCACTCGGCCAGAACAAGGTAAGTTCCCTAGTACATCTAGAACTCGTGAAATAATATGCTTTAAGTGTCAGGGACGAGGCCACATGTCAAGGGAGTGCCCCAACCAGAGAACCATGATCTTGACTCCAAGTGGAGATTGTGAATCTCAAGACGAGGATGAGGACGAGGACGAGGCTGATGAGCTAGAAGGCGAAATAGACTATCCTGATCACGGCGAGATGCTTGTCACCAGGAGGATTCTAAGCGCTCTGATAACTAGCTTTTTGCATGTTTTATCAAACCTAAAGCTTAGTTTTGTTGTTGTAATACTTTAGGAATCAATCCAAATTGGGAGTTTGAAAGCTACCAAGAATGCAAGAGCTTTGGTAAATTTAAGTGAAATCCGGATAAATTGGGGAGAAAATTCCTAAAAAAACTATTTGCAGTAACTAAACGACTACGAAAACTATTTTAAAATCCCTACTGAAGGGTTAAACAACTACTAGATGACTTCTTAGCGATTAAACAACCGATCTACTAATTTTATAAAATCAAAAGCTAAAAACAGACAAAACAGGAAATTGCTAAAAACCTATGATGAATTTTAAAAACTATTTATAAAATTCTAACGACTTTAAAACGATTACCAGGCTACTATATGAGACTCTAAGCAATTTCTAAAATGCTAAAACTAGCAAAAACACAACCTTGCGAATTTATGGGACTTAAATGCAACTATTAAGCTAACTAGACGATTTTAGGGAAAAGATTCAAACTTTAAACTAAAGGAAGATGATTTTAAGTTTTCAAAAGCTAAAAGCAGATTCAAGGTTGAGGTTCATGCTTAGGGAGGTTAAAGATTCGAACTTGGGGTTTTTAAAAATATAGATCTACACATTTTAGTGCTATCTCTAGGGCTTAAGAAGCTTGTAACTAGATTTATCCATGGTTTGTGGTGTAAATCCTTTCTTCACCCTTTCCTCCTAACCCATTATGAGTGGTGGAAAGATAGGGTGAAGAACATGAAGCTTAGATCTTAAAAATGGCCTAACTAGCTCCCTAAGCATCCATGGCGTTTGGGAAAGGATGAGCTAGTCTCTTGGAGTTGGGTTTAAGGGATCTCCTAAGTCTTTTTAAGATAAGGAAATCCCTAAGATTAAAGAGATTTTTCTCAAGAGTCTCTAGACTTTAAAACCCCCAAATCCAAGAAGAGATTAGTTGAAGAACAAGAAAAGACCCAAGTTTTAACCTTTAAAACTCCCTAATCGCCCCAACCTTAAACCTTGGTGCTTTACTCACTCAACATGTTCGAACCTCTCTTAAACATGAGTTTGGAGAAGCTCAGCATGCTGGGCTTAAGGAAAGAAGAAAGATTTAAGCAAGAAAAATGCAAGTACTTCAAATAAAAATCAAAAGATTCAAATTACAAACCTAGAAACCTTAAAGTTCAATAATGGAGAGAAAATAGAACTTAGAGCTAAAAATGGAAAAGTGACATGAGAATGATGCCCTCGGATCTGCCAAATCAAGGTAGGTAAGCTGTCTTTTTCACCTTATCCTCAAATGGTCCCCCCCCCCACTGCTAAAAGACAAAAGTGGCAATTGGATAAGGTTGGCGCGTCTGGGGTGGAAGATCGAGCTGGGACGTCGATCTTCCACTCGATCTTTTCTCGGAATCGGCCATCGTTACTCGATCTTCAACTCGTTCGAACCTCCAGATCAAGGCGCCTAGTCGATCTTTTGCTGGTTCTCCTTTAGATCGACAGACGACCTCGATCTCTTGCTCGATCCTTCCTTCCGTACATGCAAACGTCTTAGCTTGGTCGATTCCCCACTCGATCGGATACTTAGTTCGGGTTGGCTCCTCGATCGTCTGGTCGATCTCTTCAAGATCGACTCATTTTGCTCGATCTTCTACTCGATCTCGGTTCCTTTTCTCTTGTCCGAGTTCTTCTAAGTGCTTCCATAAATCTTCAAGCTGTCCTTTGAACCTCATCCAGCTCCAACAGTTCTCCACAGCTCCAAGTACTATAAACAACCTGAAAATGATGCAAATGTGCAAGGAACCATGCAAATGCTAATGCAAAGTGTTCTAGGACCTAAGATGAGATAAATGATGCAAACTAGCCTATTATGTATGATGTATGCATGAAAACCTACTCTAAATGTATGCTATATATGCAAAATATATGAGTATATCGTCTCCCCCAAACTTACCTTTTGCTTGCCCTCAAGCAAACAAAATTCAAGCTAGGAAGAGAGGTTTAAAAATGGGGGCTCAAATCCAAAAGTGTTTTATCAAATGTATCAACTCAATGGTCCTAGTTCTCAATCCTAAGATGCAGCACACAAACTCTACTCCAAAGAACTTAGCCATATTCATCACATATTGAATTTCAAATCATGACTCGTCTATTCCAAACAATCCAAGAATCCTAACCTTTAACATTCATTTATGCTCAAACCGTGAATCACACTTGTGCTTTTAAAACCGAATACATTTGGCTAAGGGACAAGGTTATGAGATAAAAATGATCTCATTCAAGTGGGTACTCCAAGCTTTGGTTTATCTCAAAAAG
>JAHZTW010000048.1:0-33982 GCA_020283515.1 Alliaria petiolata
ATAACATTCATTCAGAAAAATATCTTTGTAATTCATCTTCTTCTTCGTTTCATTCTTGTAACAAACTTCTGAGAATTCTCCTTCTTGTGGAATTTTTCTTTGTTCTTGGATTTCTTTGTTTGTTGGAACATTGGAATTCGTTTATTGGAATCTATTGGAGTTACGAATTTGTTTGTATCATTATCCAACCTAGAAACTTACCGAGACTTTGAAGATCGGTAAATCTCAGCCTAGAAGACGATCGAATTGAAGAACTGTGATTCGATGATGACCAGTGGTGAAGATAATGATTTTGAGAGAGAGAGAGAGAATCAGAGAAACCGTATTTCGTTGATTGACCTTTCAAGATTTTGGACTTGCGCCAAGCACTGGGTATATATTTTCTCTTTTTTAAATTTTTGTTTTCTAACATTTAATCCTTTAGAACTGTAATTTTTTAATTAAATTTAAAGAAAAATTAAATTGTGTGAAATAATGATTAATAAAAAATGATGGGAGAATTTTAAGATTACTTGTGACACACCAATTTTTAATTATATAATTAAACGTTGCCATTTTTATTTTTACAATTTAATGAATTATAAAAATACTAAATTGACCTCGTCACTTAAGTTTTAGTTTGCATTTGACGGTTTCAGGTTTGAGTTGGGCTTGCAAACGAGCCTGGAATCGCTGAGTAGGTTGGCCGTGTAACGAGCCGCATGTGGTGCGGCCGTGAATCTTCTGGGTTGGCCGTGGTGCGGCAACCTTGCTCATTTCGATGCTTGACAGATATTCTTCCTTCTTTTGTAACTTGAGATCCAACCGTGAGATTGAACTCTAACCATTTCGTCGTGAAAGACATTAGATAAGGCTATCTTGTCTCCAAAAATGAGTTTGATCTCGTGGTGGAAAGGTCTCCATTTGATGATGAACATATGTCTTTGAGCACGTATTCCGAAAATGTCCGTTTCGTTCCAAAATATGCGTCTTTAGCTAAGTTTACCTCAAAAGAGTCTTGACCATACAAATACTAGAAATCTAGTGTTTATGCATGAAAATCTTAGTGAAATACTTGTTTAAGCATCCACTTATGATAGTAAAAATGGGAAAAATATGAGTGTTATCAAGTCTTATGACAAAGACTATGAGTGACAAATCAGTCTTAAGCAGAGACTGCAACAACAAAAAACTTGCTGGATGGAAAAAAATGACCAACTGCTTAGAGAAGTCTTAAGACGAACACTGAACCGAGAACTATGTCTTTGTGATAACCACAAAGCTTAAAAGTAGACAAAGAGTATGGGTTGGCTTTCAATCAGTTGGATGGATCGAACGACCAAACCAATAGCTGAAAAACTCACTAACGATTGAAAAAAGTCTTAACAAAAAGACTATAAGTTAACCAAATCACCAGTCTAAAGACAGAGACTGAAACAAAAACATGTTCACGACTTAGAAACGTCTATAGAACAAAGACAATGTGATGTGATCATGGAAAGCATCAAGGATAATCAAGTGGAAGCTGAGCTTGAACCTGAGGATGCAATGTTTGTACATGAAGGACCAATGACTCGGGCGAGAGTTAAGAAGCTATGGAATGCACTTAATGGACTTATTCAAGAAGTTATGGGCAAAGAAAGCAATGTGGGAGCAAATATGCAACACACTGAGGTTATAGTTCTTTCGCACAAACCCGCCAGTTTAGAGCACCCGCCGGGCTAACAAATGCTTCCAGGCTGGCCCCAATTCGCACAAACCCGCCGGTTTGGAGCACCCGCCAGACTGCAAACTGGCCACTTTTCTGGTTGACGAAACGAAGCCCAAAAGTCTTTTTTGGATTTTGGTCTATCTGTTTTTAATTTCTTTCTAGTTTTCGAGATTAACTTAGACTAGACTCTTCAGATCTCATTTCTTCTTTTTATAAACTCATGTGATCTCATTTGAGAAACAACCAACTTTTTATCAAAGATTTTTCTTTTATTTGTGAGAATGATTCTCATTTGTTCCTTGTGAACTTTTCAATTACTTGATGTGTTCATCCAAGCAATCAAACGGCTTATCAAGTGATTTCCATCATCATTTGTGGCGCCACACTGCCGAGATTTGAGTTGACGTTCTAAGATAACTTTGGGTCTTAAGACATTGCGATCTTAAGGTTTTTAGTTACACGCCATCTTCTATCAAGGTTCCACCGCCTTGTTTGTTTTGAAGCGTTTAAGAGAGTATTGGGTCTTAGAACACTGCGATTCTAAAGTTCCTACTACACGCCTTCCATTGAAGCCGAAGATTCTCCAACTACCTCCTTAGAGTGCAATTTCTTGGGCAATCTCGCGTCAAGGTGTATCAGAGCAACACTCTAAGTTCGGTATTCATCCTATCATCTTCTCATCTCTTCATCTTCTCATTTTTCATTTTCTACCTTTTCATCTTCATTTCTTTTGTTTTCAGTTTTTATTATTTATTTTCGTATCCAGTAACCAAAAAAAAAAAGAGCTAAAAAAAAGATTTAAGAAGTTCTGGAATTGTTTTGCTATCTAAAATTTCTTTTTCTATCTTTTGTGTTTTGAAAGTTTGTGTTTAATCTGGTTTTGAAGTTCTACCTAAAATATTTTTGAGTACTACCTCTTGGTTAGTCTTTGATTGACTTGGAGAAAACATTCTAAAATGTTTGGTTAGTTCTATAAGAACTCTTGAGGAATCACTGAGAGAAATCAATTTTGAGAGAAACACTTGAGTGAAACACTTGAGTGAAACACTTGAGAGAAGCACTTGTGAGGAACTTTTACTACTAACGTGTTTGTTATTTTTGCAAGAAAAAAAAATAAAAATAAACATGTTTAATCACGATGGAAGCAACAATGAAGAAAGAGAAGCAGTGCCAAATCTGAAAATACAAGCATTGATGGGAGAGATGCAACGTCTGATGAGAATAGAAATAAATGGAGTCTACGAGAGATTGGAGGAGGTGCGGAATGAGGCTAGACAGAGACAACCGCAAGACTTACCTGCTGGAAGAGCAAGAGAACAGCCTAGACCGGAGGGAGTCGATGGAGAAGATGACTACTATAGTCATGATGATCACTCATCTCAAGGGAGATAAAGGAGGCGAAGGCGTGCTAGAGAAGCAAGGGTGCAACCTGATAACAACTTGGGTGGTCTAAAACTTAAAATTCCATCTTTTCAAGGGAAAAACGATCCAGATACATATCTAGAGCGGGAGAAAAAGATTGAACTTGTCTTTGATTGTCAAAACTACACTGAGATCAAAAAGGTACGAGTAGCAGCCACTGAGTTTTGTGATTATGTTATTAATTGGTGGGATCAGTTGGTGACAAGCAGGAGACGAAATGGAGAACATCCCATTGAAACATGGAATGAGATGAAAGCGATAATGAGGAAGCGCTTTGTACCAGGACATTACCACATAGAGCTGCACCAAAAGCTAAGGAGATTAACTCAAGGGAGCAGAAATGTGGAGGATTACTACCAAGAGATGGAGACTCTTATGATAAGAGCTGATATTGATGAAGATCGAGAGGCCACCATGGTTAGATTCTTGAGTGGTATGAACAGAGATCTTCAGGATCGAATGGAGCTACAACATTATGTAGACTTGGAGGAAATGTTACACAAAGCTATCTTGATGGAGCAACATCTTAGAAGGAAGGGTACAACTCGTTAGTCTTATGGTGCTGGATCATCTAGTGTGAGACCTAGTTACTACGGAGAAGAAAAGACAGCCCAAAAGCCGAAGTTTGATGCTAAACCGCCTAGCACCAGCCAAGAAACCAAAGGTAAAATAGAATCTTTCAATACCAGGAATCGTGATGTCAAATGCTATAAGTGTCAAGGGAGGGGACACTATGCTAATGAATGTCCAAATAAGCGAACCATGATGCTTTTGGATAATGGAGAAATAGAAACTGAAGAAGAAGTGGTTTCTGATTCTTTGGAAGATTGTGAGGAACATGCTCCTCAAGGAGAGTTGTTGGTTGCTAGAAGAGCTTTGAGTACACAAACCAAAACAGAGGAAACTGAGCAGCGTGAGAATCTGTTTCACACAAGGTGCCATGTTCAGAACAAAGTGTGCAGTCTTATCATAGATGGAGGAAGCTGTACAAACGTGGCAAGCACTACTATGGTGAGCAAACTTGGTTTGAAAACAAGGAAACATCCAAATCCTTACAAGCTGCAATGGCTGAACGACAGTGGTGAAAGGAAGGTGACTGGTCAAGTCATAGTTCCTTTTTCTATTGGGAAGTATGTAGATGAAGTGCTATGTGATATATTGCCAATGGAAGCAGGCCATATCCTCTTAGGCAGACTGTGGCAATACGATCGCAAGGTCACACATGATGGATTCACCAACAGACACTCATTCAAATTCAAAGCTAAAAAAATTATTCTTATACCTATGACACCCTTGGAGATCTATTAGGATCAAAAGCATTTGAGCAAAAAGAAAGAGCAAATCACTCTGAGTGACCCCTCAAACACTATCCATCAAAAAGAGAGTGAGAGTTTGAGAAAAACCAAGAAAAAGGCTTTTGAGAGTAAACCCGTGAGAAATTCAAACTTCTTTGTGAGATCTTGTGAGGTTAAGAGAGTTCTTTTCTCTAAACAGTATGTGATCCTAATTGTTTACAAAGAAGATCTCATGAGCTTAACTGACCTTACACCGGTGCTACCGAGTGAAATTACTTCTCTTTTACAGGATTTTGGAGATGTATTCCCTGAAGACAATCCTAGTGGTTTACCACCATTTCGTGGGATTGAGCATCAAATAGACTTTGTCCCTGGAGCTTCACTACCTAATCGACCAGCTTACAGAACCAATCCAGTGGAGACCAAGGAGTTACAAAGACAAGTCAGTGAGCTGATGGAGAAGGGATACATTCGACAGAGCATGAGCCCTTGTGCTGTGCCAGTACTACTTGTGCCAAAGAAGGATGACAGTTGGAGGATGTGTGTTGATTGCAGAGCCTCAATAACATCACGGTAAAGTATCGACATCCCATTCCTCGTTTGGATGATATGCTTGATGAGTTGCATGGTTCATGTGTGTTTTCTAAGATTGATCTTAAAAGTGGTTATCACCAGATTAGAATGAAAGGGGATGATGAGTGGAAAACTGCTTTTAAAACGAAACATGGTTTGTATGAGTGGTTAGTAATGCATTTTGGTTTAACTAATGCACCAAGCACGTTCATGAGATTGATGAATCATGTTTTGAGATCATTCATTGGAATTTTTCGTTGTTGTCTACTTTGATGACATTCTGATCTATAGATAAACTTAGATGAGCATGCTGAGCATTTGAAATCTGTTTTAGATGTTCTAAGAAAAAAAAAGTTTTTTGATAACTTGAAGAAGTGTACCTTTTGCACAGATAATCATGTGTTTCTAGGTTTTGTTATGAGTGCACAGGGCATACAGGTTGATGAAGAAAAAGTCAAGGCAATTCGTGAGTGGCCTAGTCCAAAGACTGTTGGAGAAGTAAGGAGTTTCCATGGACTATCAGGCTTATACAGGCGATTTGTGAAAGATTTTAGTACCATTGATGCACCATTGACTGAAGTAATCAAGAAGGACGTTGGTTTTAAATGGGGAAAAGCTCAAGAAGAGGCATTTTAAACATTGAAAGGAAAGCATACAAACGCACCTCTTTTGTCTTTACCCAACTTTCTTAAGACCTTTGAAATTGAATGTGATGCTTATGGTGTAGGTATTGGGGCAGTGATAATGCAAGAGAATAAGCCCATTGCTTATTTCAGTGAAAAACTAGGAGGAGCCACCTTGAACTATCCAACATACGATAAGGAGCTCTATGCCTTGGTCCGCGCTTTGCAAACATGGCAACATTATCTGTGGGCAAAAGAGTTCGTGATTCACACTGATCATGAGTCTTTGAAGCACTTGAAAGGCCAACATAAGCTGAACAAAAGTCATGCACGTTGGGTATAATTCATTGAGACATTCCCTTATGTCATCAAATACAAGCAAGGTAAGGAAAGTGGTGTTGCCGATGCTTTGTCAAGAAGGTATCCTCTCATCTCTACTGTTGATGCTAAGCTATTAGGATTTGAACAACTTAAAGAAATGTATGAAACTGATGTTGAGTTTGCATATAATCATTCGGTTCATTCTGCTACCAAGTATTCACCTTTCCATATTGTTTATGGTTTCAATCCTCTAACTCTTTTGGATCTAATACCTTTGCCTTTGAGTGAAAGAGTTAGTATATTTGGGAAAAAGAAAGCTGAACTTGTTAAGCAGATCCATGAGAAGGCACGACTCAACATTGAAGCAAAGATAAAGCGATATGAGAAGTAAGCCTACAAAAACAGGCGCAATGTGCTCTTTACAGTTGGAGATCTTGTGTGGGTACACTTGAGAAAGGAATGTTTTCCAGCAGAAAGAAAGTCTAAACTCATGCCAAGGATCGATGGTCCATTCAAATTCTTGAAGAAAATCAGTGACAATGCTTATCAAATTGATCTGCAAGGTAAGGACAATGTGAGTTCAAGCTTTAATGTTTCTGACTTAGTTCCTTTTGCTGCAGATGAGCCGGATTTAAGGTCAAATCCTTTTCAAGAAGAGGGACATGATGTGATCATGGAAAGAAGCAATGATAATCAAGTGGAAGTTGAGCTTGAACTTGAGGATGCAATGTTTGTACCTGAAGGACCAATGACTCGGGCGAGAGTTAAGAAGCTAAGGAATGCACTTAATGGACTTATTCAAGAAGTTATGGGCAAAGAAAGCAATGTGGGAGAAAAAGTGCAACACACTGAGTTTATACTTCTTTCGCACAAGCCCGCCTGTTTAGAGCACCCACCGGGCTAACAAATGCTTCCAGGCTGGCCCCAATTCGCACAAACTCGCTGGTTTGGAGCACCCGCCAGGTTGCAAACTGGCCACTTTTCTGGTTGACGAAAATGAAGCCCAAAAGTCATTTTTTTTCAATATGTCTTTAACTTCTTTCTAGTTTTCGAGATTAACTTAGACTAGACTCTTCAGATCTCATTTATTCTCTTTATAAACTCATGTAATCTCATTTGAGAAACAACCAACTTTTTATCAAAGATTTTTCTTTCATTTGTGAGAGTGATTCTCATTTGTTCCTTGTGAACTTTTCGATTACTTGGTGTGTTCATCCAAGCAATCAAACGGCTTATCAAGTGATTTCCATCATCATTTGTGGCGCCATTCACTGCCGAGATTTGAGTTGACGTTCTAAGATAACTTTGGGTCTTAAGACATTGCGATCTTAAGTTTTTTAGTTACACGCCATCTTCTATCAAGGTTCCACCGCCTTGTTTCTTTTTATGCGTTTAAGAGAGTATTGGGTCTTAGAACATTGAGATTCTAAGGTTCTTACTACACGCCTTCCATTGAAGTCAAGGATTATCCAACAACCTCTTTAGAGTGCAATTTCTTGGGCAATCTCGCGTCACAATGGTCCGGTATTTGACCTGCTGGACAGAAAAAACAACCAACGAAATTCCAACGACTTAAAAGAGAGACTGAAACAAAATGTCATATTCTTTATTTCACCATTCACGGCTTAGAAAAGTAATTAGACAAATACTTTGGATCAGTTCAGACTTGTTAGATGGTAAAAACGACTAACGATTTGTTGTAAAGAAAAAAGACATGCGGCTTAAAGAGGTTATAAGGCAAAGATTCTTACAAAGATTGTGAATCTGAAAAAAGATTCTTACACGGCTTTAAAGTCTCTAGACAAAAACTATGAATCAATTCAGATCCGTTAGATAGTAAAAACGACTAACGACTTGCTGTTTGGAAAAAATATTAACGGCTTACATAATTCTGATAGAAGTGTGTACGCAAGAGGAATAGAGCTGAGCTGGACAGTTGAATGCTGACGTGGCTTAAGAGTCAAGTAAAGTGTGTGTCTGTATATATAGTCTTTTACTTTTCTGTGGAGATTATCCAGATCGAGAGAGTCTGAGATCAGTTGAGGATTGTAGAGAATTGTTCTCTGCAATATTAGGCAGATTCAAGAGTTTTGTTCTTGGATTTGAGGGGTTGATTAATTAGAGAGAGATTCTTTGATGAATTGATTGTAATTCTTTGTTAAGAGTAATAAACAGAGTTGTTATCTTAACAAATTGGTGCGGTGACAGGATCGAACATCGCGAAGCTCAGCAATGGCGGAAATTGAGCTTATTGGAGTTTCACGAAGGTCAACAATGGTGGAAACAAAGCAGACTACATAAGTGAGGCAGCGGAATTTGACAGAGTCAATCGGCGATGTTGCGGAGATTTGCAGTGGTTGGGATCGACTGATAGAGGTTAATTTAGAAATCACGGGGAGGTTGAAGAAACGCTTAGAGTAATAACATGTTGATGATTTCGCAAACTCTGGCTCGGATTGAAGCTAAATAACATCCAAATAAGGCCGTGGGAAACAAGCATCGACATCGACATCGGAAAATTCGGATCAGGTACGTCCCTCTGATTACGAAACTGCTCGGGATAATGAACAACTAGGTTATCGGTGATTCAAAAATATATTGGAGGATAAAGATGATGTGTTGAAGAAGAAAATGGAGTTACCGGTTTTTGATGGAAATTATCCATTTGGGTGGATTACGCTAGACGAAAGGTTCTTTCGTTTAATACTGATGCTGATAGATTGGATTTGATCTCATTATGTCTAGAGGGTGTTGCTCTCAACTGGTACAATGATGAATTGGTTAGAGCTAAATTCGCAGATTGGAGTGAGTTCAAGAGAAGATTGATTGCACGATTTGGTCCAGTTAAGTCTCGTTTACCATCAGAAGTGGAATTGAAGATGGAATCGAATTCACAGAGGAATGTTGCTCATGAGACAGACTTGGTGCAAAAGATAGACTCACCAATTGTGGAAGAGCTTCGGGACAAATCTAGTGACTGTGTCTCAGGTGTGACGAAATCTTGTTGTTCTGATGATCAGACTTCATTGGCGAAGACAAATCTGATACCATCGATGTCCGTTGATGTGATTGGCGTTGAAGAAAAGGTTGAGATGTCTTTGATTTCGACTGTTATCTCGATATTAGATAGTGTACACCAACCGTTTGAGAGTATGTCTCAAGAGAAGGAACAAATTAACGCTAAGAAGAAACAGAGAAACTGCTTCAAATCAAGGAGATTCGAGTTCAAAAGAGAGTCCAGAATTCGAGAGTTTAATCAGTCAAGCTCAATAACCAGTAAAACTCATCTGATATCATCTCAAAAGCGCTTGAAGTATGATTTTTCTGTGTGGCATTGTTGGAAACACAAGATAATACAGAAAAGCATGTTGGAAAAGTTAAGACAGGATATCAAGCTGTCTTCCAAGCAGAAGTTTATAACTGAAGCTTTTGGAGTTCAAATGGAAATTTTTTTCTAGGAGTGGGACCGACTCTTTGGATCCACGTATTCACAAGTATGAAGTTGGGTTATCAAAGGATCTTGACAGGGAAATAGCTTGGCAAGGTACATCTGCATTACGAATACACATGGAGGTGTTGTACGAGAAGTCTGAGCTTGTTTTTAAGTCCAAGAGATTCAAGTTTAAAAAACTGCTTCATAAACTGCTTCTCAAAGTAACAAATAAGAAGCGACAGAGGAAAATAACCAAATGTTCTAAGTCCTGGCGTTTCAAGCTCAAAAGCAGAACATAAACATGTGTTTTAAGCAAGACACATCTAGTATTCACGGAAAAGACAATTACGGAGGATCCTACAAGAGTTTTGGAAAGACTGTGGATGTGCCAAATGTGGCTTAGACAGGCTTTACAAGAACTGAAACAGTTTATACTTGGTGGTGTGAAGTCTAGAAGGAGGACCAAAGGACGAATTCAGCTCTTATTTTCAGTTCCAGATCGCAAGACACCACATGTTACACCAATCTTAGTCAAACTTGTCCCTGACAAAATGAAGAACAAGGCCGGGAAATTGCAGGCTATTGCAGGACTTATGTTGTGTAGTTTGGTGAGTTATAAATGCAGCAACAGAAAGGGCTTCTTTAGATTACTTTCCGGGATTATGGCTGAAGTTAATAGCAATGCTGGAAGTTCAGTTGTCGCAGCAGTATTAAACTCTTCTCAGCCCTTGGAATTGGAACAACAATATGCTGTGACTATTTTGTGGTTGAGGCTACATGAACATGACAGAGAGATTGATGCAGGTCCTAGAATACAAGCTATCATTGGCCATCATATGAAAGAATACACGGTTCAGCACTTATGGTATCGTTGGAGACGCAAGAACTTCAAGCCTGCGGGAGAATTGGCTATACACTATACCAAGACTCCAGATTTAAAGATTCTCCTATGGACTTTGGTGAATTGGACTGGTCTTCAGGATCATGAACGTACATGGGTAAGAGTTTCAACACTGGTCAAACAGTTTCCACATCTGTCGCTTGAGGAAAAGCTTCATTTTGCCGAGGGGGGTATTGATAGAAGTTTGTACGCAAGAGGAATAGAGCTGAGCTGGACAGTCGAATGCTGACGTGGCTTAAGAGTCAAGTAAAGTGTGCGTCTGTATATATAGAGTCTTTTACTTTTCTGTGGAGATTATCCAGATCGAGAGAGAGTCTGAGATCAATTGAGGATTGTAGAGAATTGTTCTTGGATCTGGGGGATTGATTCATTAGAGAGATATTCTTTGATGAATTGATTGTAATTCTTTGTTAAGAGTAATAAACAGAGTTGTTCTCTTAACAAATTCATAAGGTTAAAGATTATGAATCGGTTTCCGATTTGTAGGATGGGAAACAAACGACTAATGGCTTAAAGAAAACTTGTTGGATGAACCAACCAATGTTTTAAAGAAAGTCTGAAGAGAAAGGCTATAAACCGATAACCACGAGGCTTAAAAGTAACCAAAGATTATGAGTTGGATGGATAAAACAACCAATGCTGAAACAAGTCACCAATGGCTAAAAATTCTTAAGACAACATCTACGTGAAGTGAAGACTAACTAATTTATTTCTGATTTTTTTTCAGGTTTGTGTTTCAGAAGGTGTTCAAATTGTTATAGACTCTGAGGAGATTTCAAGTATTACACACTTCCGTGACACTGTGACAGGTATGTGCTTTTCAAAACTTGCTTGTAATTAGTTCGAAAAATTTACATATTCATATACGAGCCTTTTCTTTAAAGATATTAGCAGATATAGGAGAGGGCCGAAGGCGCCTGACTTACCGGTTTCAAAGCCTGGCGCGAAGCGAAGGCTTGGCTTCGCTATCGCTCATGACTTGTATTGTAGTCGGCCCGGAATGCCTTGGTAGTAGTGGGAAGAAACTGGTCAAAGCAGTCCGGGCGGGGGGAACTCGGACATGATTTTTTTTTGATATTTGTCCAGATATATACTCATACATATGTGAAGAAACTAAAAAAAGGCACTTTTAAGTACCATTTATAATTAGAAAACACATTTCTTAAATAGCTTTCTTGACAATATGATTATCTATTCTTGATCTAGTTGAAACTCATTGCCAATAGCCATTGATAAAAAGATAGATTTTGCATTTGGTATTAGTACGTTATATTTTGTGACACAAGATCCCGGGGGTGAGATCTCGTATGGAGGATGGGATTGAGCCGCTGGTTGTTCAACTCTTTCAGCTACAATCAATGGTTGGACTATGAAACGATGTGGAACGAGTACGGGATCAAAGCAGCTGGTTGTTCAACGCTCTCTGGTTTGATCAAGCGATGGAGTTGCAGATGTAACAAGGGGGAATAGATGCCACCACAAAGCTTTATGGATCTAAGTTTTGATAAGACACAAACTCACAAACTCTGATTGAATCGCACAAAGAGAGTAAGAGAGGGTTTAGACGACGGCTAGGTTTTCTTGCTTGAAGAAAGTTCGGTTTCTTTATTGATCTAGGGTAAATGATACAAGGCTGTGAAAGGGGACTTTATAAGAGTCCGAACAGTTATGCCCTCCTAGGGGACTTGAAGCAGATTACATAAAAACTATGCTAAAGAAATAATCGGCTAAACATGTGCCTTACTCTAGGATAGGAATGTAAATAAATGGCTAACAATGCCTTACTCTATGAAATGAAATAAAACGACTAAACTTAAACACATAAGAGATAAAACAAAGTTTTAATTAGCCAAATAATCATATGGAATGTATTTAAATGTCTTACCTTGGCCTAATACGGTTTAGATGAAATGCTGCGTTTGGTTTAGTCAATTGAGTAGCTGGATGCTGAATAAGGAAACTCCTTTTCTCTCTTGTATAACCGGCCATTTCTTGATATATCCTATGGTTTTAATGCTTGGACCATTGCTGATGAAGATTGCTTCATCTTGGAGTTCCTTGCTTGAGTCTTCAATGGACGTGAGGTCGTGATCTTCTAGCTTCGCGTTTGCTATTGCAGCTTCTCTAGATATGCCGAGCTTGTTGAGCTGAGAAGTGATGTCTTGAAGCTCTTTGTTGGTGAGAAGTGTTTCCACGGCTTGATTGAAGCTCTCAGCCAAGTCCCTAGTTCCAGACCGTGTCCTTGGCGCTTGTTTCATGACAGGTACTGAGCTAGCTGGGTCGATGCTGGTATCTATGTTTGTATTATCCTCTCCCTCTTGTGAGGGTTCTGTCCTCAGAACTGATTCTCCTGCATCAAAAGGTAACAAATCAGATATATTAAAAGTACTAGAGATGTTAAACTCACCTAGAAGTTCTATTTCATAGGCGTTGTCATTGATTTTCTTGAGGACTTTGAAAGGACCATCTCCCCTCGTTGCAAGCTTGGATTTTCTTTGGTTTGGAAACCTCTCTGTCCTCATGTGTAACCAGACCCAATCTCCAGGCTCAAAGGTTACTTCCTTGCGTCCTTTATCAGCATTCTTCTTGTAATGCTCGTTCCTCTTCTCTATTTTCTCCTTGACTTTCTGGAACATCTTCTTCATCAACTCTGCCTTGCTAACTCCATCTTGATTTACTTGTTCCCTCGGTGGCAGTGGTGCAAGATCTATTGGAGCTATTGGCCTGAAACCATACATAATCTCAAATGGCGAGATCTTAGTAGCAGAGTGTGGTACACAGTTATAGGCAAACTCAATAAAAGGTAAACAATCAAGCCAGTTCCTGAGATTTTTACCAACTGTGGCCCTTAAAAGGGTTGAGAGTGTACGATTGACAACCTCAGTTTGTCCATCCGTCTGTGGATGACAAGCAGTGGAAAAGAGAAGCTTTGTTCCTAGCTTCCTCCACAATGTTCTCCAGAAATGACTTAGAAACTTGGTGTCTCTGTCTGATACAATCGTCCTTGGGAGTCCATGAATCCTCACTATCTCTCTAAAGAAGAGATCATCAATCTGAGTAGCATCATTTGTCTTAGCACAAGGGATGAAATGCGCCATCTTTGAGAACCGGTCTACAACTACAAAGATCGAGTCCTTGTTCCTGATCTTTGGCAAACCTAAGAGAAAGTCCATAGAAATGTCTACCCATGGTAGGTCAGGAATAGGTAAGAGGATGTATAAACCGTGAGGATGTGATCTGGGTTTGGCTTTGAGGCAGATGATGCACTTGGAACAGAAACGCTCCACATCACGTTTGAGATGAGGCCAAAAGAAATGCTCGGCCACAATACTCAAGGTCTTGTCTATGCCGAAATGCCCCATGAGTCCTCCATGTGCTTCCCTGATGATCAGATCACACATAGAGCTTTGAGGGATGCACAATCTGTTGTCCTTAAACAGGAACTCCTCATGGTTATAGAAAGATCTGAATGCTCCTCTGGTGCTGAAACGCCCCGACCCGGCCTTCCTAGGCCGCGGTACGAGTGTCCCCGTTCGTGCCACTTTCCCGGCCGAACCCCCCTTGTAAAAACCGTTTCCTAGCAAAATCTCCTCTCTGAGGTTTGATCGCTAGGCTATTTTACGCAGCGGAAATCCCTTATTATTATTAAAAATCCATACTTCCCTTGGTTTAGCTCTAACCAAGCACACCATTCAGCTTATAGATCGATCCTTGACTCGGATCAAGACATGCATTCCTATGCATCTATTATTTCGTTCACCTAGGTCGTTCTATATAGAACTAGGCTAGTGACTATCCAAGTGATATCCTTTCAGTTACGGTTCAGTCAATACTCTAGCCATACAATTCCAGCCACAGTCTAATCGATACCCTAGCCACATCATTCCAGTCATGGTTTAGTCCATACCTTAGCCATTTCTGTGAGGTTTGGTTCCCCTTGACTCGTGCTTAAGTTACTCCCGTCAGCTGATGACTCTACTCAGTCACGCCCCTTCTGCTGGATCTTGCTTAGCCATATACAAGCTTCCACGGTTGTACTACCAGCTCCCCTTACTAGTAACCCATCTCCAATCCTTACTTAGTCATTCAACCAACCATCCCCACATGACTATGTTTAAATTGGAGAGGCTATCAGCCCCATGGCTCGACTAGGGTCGTCCACATAGGATCGCCCGTTCAGCCATTCATTCAACCATCACGACCGTTCACCCAACAGTCGCGACCTTTCGTCCAACAGTTGCGACCTTTCGTCCAACAGTTGCAACCATTCACGACCATAGTCGTGACCCTCTCGGTCGTAGACGCGATCATCCCGATCGTAGTCGTGTTTTCCTCGATCGTAGCCGCGGTCATCCTGACCGTAGCGACACATCCCGCGAACGTATCCACGTTCTTCACGGCTGCCTCTATCGGGCCTCGGCTAGAACCGCGTCGCCGTGGTCTATCCTCCGAACCGGCCGACCGATTCTACCGATGTTTCGACTAGAATCCATCCAACGTGACCACTCATGATCCCTCACGGTCATAGTCACGTTCCCACGATAATAGCCACGTTCCTTTCGACCATAGTCAAGATTCCCCGACTTTGGTCGTGATCCTTACGATCATAGTCAAGATCCGCCGACCACAGTCGTGATCCTTACGATCATAGTTGTGATCCGCCGACCACAGTCGTGATCCCTACGATCATAGTCGTGATCCGCCGACCACAATCGTGATCCCCCGAACATAACCACGATTCGCCTGACTGGTTCTATCGGCCCTTGACCAGAATCACGTCACCGTGGACAATCCTCCAATCCGACTAGCAACAATCGCCATGGTTATATTCGATTACTATCGGCGATATCCACGAATTGCTCGATCATATCCACGCTTCCCTGGCTCGTTCCGCCGAAGCCTCGACTGGAATCATCCTGCCGTCGACTATCGTCCAGACACGGTCGGCTATTTCCGTCGGGTGCTTGACTGGAATCCGGCCATCATCATTTCTCTCGGCTATTTTGTGGATATTATGCCTTAGGCGTGAGAATGTCTGATTTTCCACGAAAAATCTCTTCCTTTTATAGCCAATGTCATAAAACCGCTCCTCCTTCATACTCCAATCTCAACCATTGATTCTTTCAATGGTCAAGATTGCACCCCTTGGTACATGGGTGGTTACTCGGCCATATCCACTCTTGGCCGAGATTGCCCAACCCAAAACTGCCTCAGTCACACCTAGCTTGGTAATTAGCTGGTCAGTCCGCCCAGCTGGGTCAGTACTTGGCCAGCTTACTGAGCTAGGTTGAGCTGTCGGTCAGCTAGACCAGCTAGTTCAGCTAGCAGTCGGCTGGTTCAACTAGTAGTTAGCTGGTACAGCTAGTAGTCAGCTGGTACAGCTAGTAGTCAGCTGGTACAGCTAGTAGTCAGCTGGTTCAGCTCATCCAGCTCGACTACGTCCGTCCGGCTTGACTAATCCATCATATTTCTACCGGCTAAGTCATTTGATCCGTTTCTCGGTCTTGACTAAGCCACCCCTTTGGCTTGTTCACGATCATTCTCTTGATCTGAACCAAGTCACTTATTTTCCCTCGATACAAACTGGCCCCCTTACCCCGTGCCGGGATCGGGTCGTTACAGGTGCATTGCTGGTATAAATCGCCAAAGTCTGGATCCTCTCCATATACCTCTTTTAAGTGCTCGAATCCCATGATCTTTGCTTCCATTGTAGAGATCAATGCATGTCTTCTTGAAAGTGCATAAGCTACAATGTTCTCCTTTCCCTTCTTATACTTGATGATATAAGGGAATGTCTCCACGAATTCAAGCCATCTAGCATAAATTTTCTTCAGAGTTGTTTGTCCTCTCAAGTACTTAAGAGTCTCATGATCTGTATGAATAACAAACTCTTTAGTTAAAAGATAATGTTGCCAAGCTTCCAGTGATCTTACCAGGACATATAGCTCTTTGTCATAGGTGGGATAGTTAAGCGTAGCTCCATTGAGTTTCTCATTGAAGAATGCTACTGGCTTCGCTCCTTGAGTTAAGACCGCACCAATGCCAGTCCCTGATGCATCACATTCAACCTCGAATGTCTTGTCAAAGTTTGGCAAAACTAAGAGATGAGCATGCGTGAGGCTGTCCTTAAGCTTCTGAAAAGCTTTCTCTTGTTCTTGTCCCCAAGAAAAAGCAACGTTCTTCTTTATAACCGAGGTCAAAGGAGCTGCAATGGTGCTGAAGTCCTTGACAAATCTCCTGTAGAAGCTTGCTAATCCATGGAAACTCCAAACATGACCAACTGTAGTAGGCGTAGGCCAGTCCTGGATTGCCTTGATCTTCTCCTCATCTACTTTCAGACCCTGTGAACTAACAACAAAGCCTAATAATACCAATTGATCAGTGCAGAAAGTACATTTGCTAAGGTTCGCATATAATCCTTCTAGTCTTAACGTTTCTAGAACATTTTCAAGATGCACAGTGTGATCATATAAGCTAGAGCTGTAAATCAATATATCATCGAAATAAACAACTACAAACTTACAGATATACGCTCTTAAAACATGGTTCATAAGGCGCATGAAGGTACTGGGGGCATTGGTGAGACCGAACGGCATGACTAGCCATTCATATAGACTTCTCTTGGTCTTGAATGCTGTTTTCCACTCGTCCCCTTCCTTCATTCTGACTTGATGGTATCCACTTTTCAAGTCTATCTTTGAGAAGATGGTGGCGCCACTCAACTCGTCTAGCATGTCATCTAATCGTGGGATTGGATGTTTGTACTTGATGGTGATGTTGTTGATGGCTCTGCAGTCCACGCACATTCTCCAAGTACCGTCCTTCTTTGGTACTAACAATACCGGTACAACACATGGGCTTAAGCTCTCTCGGATATAGCCTTTAGACATGAGCTCCTGAACTTGTTTCTCTAGCTCATTCGCCTCTTCTGGATTCACTCGGTATGCTGGCCTATTGGTCAATGGAGCTCCGGGAATTAGGTCGATTTGATGCTCAATACCTCGTATGGGAGGTAATCATGCTGGTATATCCTCTGGAAAGACATCCTTGAAGCTATCTAGCAGCCTAGTTACTTCCGGAGGTAAGTCTTTCTCTTCTTGTCATGAAAACAATCCTTCCTTAAAGATCATTAGTAGCACCTGCTTTTTACAGTCTAAAGCTTTTAAAACAGTAGTAGGCATTATATAAAGGTTAGTTTTACTTACCTTTGATCCTTTGTCCATGGTCTTTTGTAAATCAAGGACCTCCTGTGGGGTAAGTGGGGCAAGATTGTGCTTGCGCTTGTTGTGCGTAAAGCTGTAGAAGTTGGTACAGCCATTGTGTTGAGTCTCCTTGTCGAATTGCCATGGTCTACCAAGTAGGATATGTCCTTCTTGCATAGGGACTACGTCGCAGAGGACTTGATCAGCATACTTCCTTATGCTGAATGGCACAAGGACTTGTTCTCCTATCTTCAGCTCTGTCTCGTCGTTCAGCCACTTGAGTCTATAGGGACGGGGATGCTTTGTCTTCTTCAGACCAAGCTTGTCTACCAAGTTTTTGCTCGCTACATTGGTACATGATCCTCCATCTATGATCAGGCTGCATATCTTGGCGTTTATAGTACACCGAGAATGAAATATATTCTCTCTTTGCAACGTCTCTGGATCAAAGAAGGTGCTGAGTGATCTCCTGGTAACAAGTATCTCCATAGGCTCCATAGGCTCCATCTCAGCTTCATCCTGAGATTCATACTCGCCGCTTTCCTTGAGGATCATTACACGCTGATTAGGACAATCCCGTGCATAGTGACCCTTTTCTTGACATTTCAAGCAAGTAATGTCTCTAGACCTCTGAACTTGAGGCTTGCTAGCTTCGGGTTTTGCTCCTTTAGATGCCTCGGCAGTAGGCTTCTTGTACCTAGAAGCAACTTCTATGGATTTGCCCTTGTCCATGCTCCTCGGTTGAGAACTCCAGGTTTGTTTCATGCGTGTTGTAGAGGCTGTCTTCCTCTTGATATGTTGTTCGGCTTGAATAGCTAAGTGTAGAAGCTCATCTAGGTCTCTGTAGGTCTGTCTCTCCACCTTTCTAGTGATTCGATCATGAAGTCCATCTAAGAACTGAGCCATAAGTATCTCCTCAGAATCTCCAGTCTCCAATCAGTTCTTCAAAGTCTCGAATTCTTCAAAGTATTCCTCCACGGACTTAGTTCCTTGAGTAAGCTTTCTGAACCGCTTCTGTAGCTCTCGGTGATAGTAGCTTGGGATGTATATCTTCCTCATTTGATATCTCATCTCTTCCCAAGTGTTAATCTGCCCATGTTGGTGTCTTCTTCTCTCTGAAACTTCTCTGTCCCACCAAGACAAAGCGTTTTCGGTAAGCTGCGCTGCTGCAAGGGAGATCTTCCTTGCGTTTGAGTAATGGTAATACTCAAATATGTATTCCATTCGCCTTTCCCAATCTATGTAAGCTTCTGGATTGACTCTTCCAGCGAATGTGAGGTCTTTAAGCTTAAGATCTTTGCCTCGAAGCCAAGGCTGATCCTCCTCTATGTCTCTGCATCCACGGTATCTCCCTCTATCTCTGTCTCTTTCCCTCTCATTCCTCCTAGCTTGACGGTTATGATTAGCTGGAGGTGGATCATCATCTTCCAGACTCGGCATGTCACTGTCTGAATCGCTTTCTCTAGGCTGAGGGGTTTTGTCACGGTGCCTAGGACCATTACGTGCGTCAGGTTGTGCTGCTGGTGCTGGTGGAGGTGCTGGTGCTTGTGGGGGAGCTGCGGCTGGAACCCGTTGCTCCAGTAGGGTCATTCGCTCACTGATGCCCCTCATGGCATCTAGTAGTTGTGCCATAGCATTCGGCTGCTGCTCGATGTTCTCCATTCGTACCTGAAAAGAGTAAACACAAGTATCAAAGTTCGCAAATAAAAGTATAAAGGCTTAGAAAAACCGAGTGTTAAACTAATCTTTAACTAATACTTCTGATTTATGATTCAAGAAATAACTCAATGCTGGTACAAGAAAATATGTAAACACGGTTTGAAAAAAAAGGCAAGATGATTCGTTTTAAATTAAACAAGATAAAGACGTGCGGCCAAAGCTATTCACTAAAGCAAATAAGGTAAGATGCAACTATGCGGATAAGTAAAACCGGAAACAACTTAATGCTAACAAAAGAAATAAGGAAATTACTTAAGACAAACAATTTTTCTTGGCTTTTCGGTTTTATGAACGAATCAAACACAATAACAATGGATGAATATGCAAGCAACAAAGATGAACAAAGACGCAGGATGAAACGCAGAAACACAAATAAATCAAACAAACGGATGCAAGTGACCCTTTATATATTTTTTTTTTTGAAAGATAGACAGAAACAAAGCTAGATCGGATGCAAGCAACATATTTTTATGGTTCTTTTCGATTTTATGATTAACAGAAACAAAAGAAATCAAATCAATCAAACGGGTGCGGAACAAAAGGGGAAGAACTTAAACAAAACAAAAGAAAACAGATGTAAGTACACCTGATTAGAAGCCTTTCGGCTCTGATACCAGATGACACAATATCCCGGGGGTGAGATCTCGTATGGAGGATGGGATTGAGCCGCTGGTTGTTCAACTCTTTAAGCTACAATCGATGGATGGACTATAGAACGATGTGGAACGAGTACGGGATCAAAGCAGCTGGTTGTTCAACGCTTTCTGGTTTGATCAAGGGATGGAGTTGCAGATGTAACAAGGGGGAATAGATGCCACCACAAAGCTTTATGGATCTAAGGTTTGATAAGACACAAACTCACAAACTCTGATTGAATCGCACAAAGAGAGTAAGAGAGGGTTTAGACGACGGCTAGGTTTTCTTGCTTGAAGAAAGTTTGGTTTCTTTATTGATCTAAGGTAAACGATACAAGGTTGTGAGAGGGGACTTTATAAGAGTCTGAACAGCTATGCCCTTATAGGGGACTTGAAGCAGATTACATAAAAACTATGCTAAAGAAATAATCGGCTAAACATGTGCCTTACTCTAAGATAGGAATGTAAATAAATGGCTAACAATGCCTTACTCTATGAAATGAAATAAAACGACTAAACTTAAACACATAAGAGATAAAACAAAGTTTTAATTAGCCAAATAATCATATGGAATGTATTTAAATGTCTTACCTTGGCCTAATACGGTTTAGATGAAATGCTGCGTTTGGTTTAGTCAATTGAGTAGCTGGATGCTGAATAAGGAAACTCCTTTTCTCTCTTGTATAACCGGCCATTTCTTGATATATCCTATGGTTTTAATGCTTGGACCATTGCTGATGAAGATTGCTTCATCTTGGAGTTCCTTGCTTGAGTCTTCAATGGACGTGAGGTCGTGATCTTCTAGCTTCGCGTTTGCTATTGCAGCTTCTCTAGATATGCCGAGCTTGTTGAGCTGAGAAGTGATGTCTTGAAGCTCTTTGTTGGTGAGAAGTGTTTCCACGGCTTGATTGAAGCTCTCAGCCAAGTCCCTAGTCCCAGACCGTGTCCTTGGCACTTGCTTCATGACAGGCAGGTACTGAGCTAGCTAGGTCGATGCTGGTATCTATGTTTGTATCATTTTGTGTTTACAGTGTGAACAATATTTCTTTTAATTAGAAAATAATTATTTTCTATGGTGCTTGTATGGCATCATAAGATTTCTCATTCCGTGAAATTGATTTTTTTTTTAGTCTCTGTAGATACTTATGTTGAATGTAAGAGAAGAATATTCTTACTATTATAGCAGTAGTTTCTTTAAATTTCGAATGTATATATTTATCTCTCTACGACTAGTACTTATTATCTCTGTTTTAATGTTTGTATTCATTTTATGTAATGTCTTGGAGTCTTTGTAAATATTTATTTTGAATGTAAGAGAGACTCTTGCATACTATGATAGTAGCTTCTTTGAATCTAGAATGTACGTATTTATTTTTCTTTGACCAGAAAATTCTCTGTTTTGATGTTTGTATTCGTTTTATAAAATATATATATCTTAGAGTCTATGTAGATATTTATTTTGAATGTAAGAGAGACTCTTGCAGATTATGGTAGTAGTCAAACAGAAAATACTTATTAACTATGTTTTGATGTTTGTACTCATTTTATGAAATTGATATACCTTAGAGTCTCTTGCATGCAGATTATAATAAAAGTTTTCCTGAATCTTGAATGTATTTGTTTTGATGTTTGTATTGTGTTAGTTTTTAAGAAATTGTACTAGTTGATTGAGAATATATCTCTCTGCTATGGTACTAGTGTTTGTCACTTGGTCTCTTTGTCTTTTTTTTTTTTTTGGGACAGCAATCTCTTTGTCTTAACAGAGTTGATGGAGCTTGGAAATCTATTAAATTGTTGGTGTATTTATTTAGAATGTGCAATAGATCTTTATATGATTGATAGAAAATATATGAATTCCAAGGCATTTATATCTTTTTCTTCAATATGTTTTTCTTAAACCAATAGATATACTTTTCTTAAAACCAATAGATATGTTTTTATATTATACGTACTTATAAATTTTATATTATAGGTAAGTAATATATGGATTTAGAAGTATACAATAAGTCCATAACCTTTAAGTAATTAAATATAAAAAAATAAAAATAAGTGTTACTATTAAAGAATTAGGATATGAAAATAAGGTTATGTAACTTTTTTTTCTTCCTTCCACTTACACCACTTATCTAATTGAGAAGTTCCTTAGTAACTTTTCAATGTTTCTCCAACAATTAGTTACAGTTAAAGTAAAACTACTTTTCTGTTTATTTTAATTATTTTGTTATTTCTTTAAATATTATAAAATAATATTTTTTTTTTTATGAATGAGAGCATTTTTTAATTTTTTTTGCTTCTGCAATCTGTTAAAGTTGGCACGACTCTGGTTTGATTATCTATATTGGTGATTCTTTGTTAAGACTGATTGTGATCTTGTTTTCCTTAGTACGGTCGGAGATCAAACCATCTTGTTTTATTTGCATCATAATTTTTGGAATAATTAGTAAATTGATTGAACTTTCTTGAGAATGTATGTTTATCCTAATTTATTCTCAATTAAGAGTTCATCTATATAAGTCTATATGAATAGATTTCAAATATATCTAGTTATGGGTATTTTGAACATTGTTTATATTGAATTTTTTTATAGATTAGATAAAGATAAAAATTTGTGTATATTCGGTATGTGTGGATGAAAACAACTTAACTACAAATTATAAACCATTTTCGAATTCCAATTAGTTCAATTAGGATTTAAAAAAATGATTAAGAAAAAAATATTATATCAGCTAATTACAGGATAAATTAAAAGATACAAATTTATGTGTGATAACATAGAAATTCAATAGATAAAACTCGATTTAAAACTTTTAACATAAAAACTCTAAAGAAACAACAAAAACTTGAACCATTAGCTGAATATTTGAGAGACTATATCTTACTTTTACCTTGATGATTTCAAAAATGACACTCACTCTCGAGACGATGAATTTGCTAGATTTCAAATTGATCTAATTATAAGTAATCTGAATATTACATATACTGAAATTTTTACAGATTATAAACTTTTTTGAATTCTGGTTAGTTCAATTCAAAAAAGCAAATGCATTAGTAATACATTTAATAAAATATTCAATTAAAAAATATATTATATTAGCCAATTTTGTATTAAATAGGATTAACTAATAAAATATATATATATTTTTATGTGTGCTAACATAGAAGTATAATAGATGTAATTCGATTATGGACTTTGACTCAAAAGAATTTTTAACCTGTAAATGACAACATTTGGTTAGAAGATATTATTTTAACAAATAAACCCTAAACAAAATTTTTTTGAAACATTAGTTGTGATTTCGGGCAAATCTCAACCTCGTATTGAGACAACACGTAGAACCATATCACCTTATGATCTCAGCGCTGGTGATAATCCAGGCACGATTATCTCACGACCTTCTCTACGCGGGCCAAACTACGACGAATGGTCCAAATCCTTCTATCGTTAATATTGTAAAGGTTTCTTGACATATTTGGAATCCTCTACAAATTCCTTTTGGCTTCTACTTTGCTTATGTCTTCCTTTCATCATCTTCTTCTTCTTTTTCTCGCTTTCACTGTCTCCCTCTAGAAATGATTACATGTTAATTTGGGAGGTTGACGATAAATTTGTCATCATCTTATGCTTCTTCGTCAGGTCATCAACAATCGTCTTGCATTGTTCCTCACGACATCTGTAAGATTTTGGTAACAACATCTAGCAACATCTCGCTAGAGCCTACGACTAGGAAATATCATGTAGCACATCTCGGAAAAATCTCTCCTATTCCCAAGAGATGCTTAACCTGGAGAAGTGGCGGGTCGAGTCCTTTTTCTCTGAGATTTAGATCCATAGCGCCTTAGTTGGGATGTTTTAGGACTTTCTATCATTCTTGGATTGTCAAATTTGAGGGGGCAATCCCTGCGGTAATGAAGATGGGAACTTGGTAGATAGAAACACCACTCGCAAATTAGCAATGATTTCGGGAAAATGAGAGTGATGAATTGATTGGATACCATCATCATACACATGAGCATGGTTCACCATGTAGATTCAAAGGAAGAAGCCTCTCATGTGATTGGAGCAATAGCTAACGCCTAACGAAGACTCCAAGTTTCCAATGGCTGTCACCTCTAGGGAAAAAATCAAGTGTATGTGTTTTGGGTTGTAAAAACGAGATGTGTTTTTGCGAAATCCAAAGGAATATTTAATGGAAAACCTCTCAAATAAAGAGAAATTGAGAAGAAACTTCTCGACCATAAAGTTAATGTCGAAACCCCTAAAGTATCGGTCTGTTAATGAATTTTGTTTTCTACAATTGGTTAAAAACTAAACGACATTAAACTAAAGTTATGTATTTTGGATTGTTAAAAATGACGGGTGTTTTGGAATATCTCAAATTGAATCGAGACCTGAAAAACACTCCCTAAGCTCTGTATCCAAATCCAACTTCTAGGCCCACCAAAACTTCTCCAATCCTCTTCGCCTATGATGCCTGCGAAACCCATATCCTCCGGGTCAACGAGAAATCTGGATCATGATCCAGTTGTTGTGTTGATCACATCTTCGAACATATCTCAGAACAGATATTCTCTGAACATGTTTGAGTGCCCAATATGCAAAAATAATTCCATGTCAGAGGAAGAAGTATGTGTCCATGTCCACGTATCTGGAACACCATTGGAGACAGATTTGCATGTTGTTTTCCGTAACATTCGTGTTGTTTTAAGATTATCCATGATATTTTTTACAGCCTAAAATGCATAACTTGGATATAACATTGGTCGATTAGGTTGTAAGATGAAATATATTTTTCATTAATGGACCGATACTTGAAAGGTGTTTACATTACTTTATAGTAGAGGGCTTTATTTTCCATACGTCTTTACTTTGGGGGGTATTAAAAACCTTTTTTAATAAAGAAACTTTTTTACCTGATTTGTTTGTCTACATTCCTAATTCCGTTGTTGGATAAAACAAACTGTTTGCAAACACTTGACTTGCACATCCTTGAACCGCATAAGAGTATACTTTGTCCAAACCTCAACTTTTCGTGCAATTTTTTAGTATCCTTCAGACTTAATGTTGCTATTTCTACGAAGACTTCGAACATAATGTTGTTACATCTTTGAAGAAAGCATTTCACACACTCATCCTTAGAAAACTTAACTGTTCAAATAGGATTGTGCAACATATGTACGTTTAATTTTTCATTGTGGGGAACATTGTGGCGCTTAAACTGTCGATGGACATATGGAAGGTGATTTGTCCACTGAGAAACAAACATGTCAAGCTCCTATTGATATCTCTGTAAATTGCATGGTTTTGACACACATTTCATGCTAGTTAGGATTTCATTCTTGCACTTTTATCTTTGCTTGCATCACTTTTTCACCCATGTTAAGATTAGATGCATTAGGTTAGGTTTCTGCATAGTCTTGCATGTTTGGAGTGTGTTCTCAGGTGCTTAGGATGATATGATCCGAAGAAGAGACCAAGGAGGGAGGTCACAAATGGAGAACGAACCGGTAATATCGAGCATGGATCACGACCACGAGGCCGATTTAGACGAGTAGCAGCGACTTAGTCCCGAAAGGAAAACCTCGGTGTGAAGATCCAGCAAGAGGATGCCCTAAAGACGGATATCGGAGCAAGGCAACGGGAAGCACCCGATTCAAACACAAGGAAGGCAACCCTTCACGACATGATCCCGAAATTCTGGCCCGATATGGAGTCTGCCCGAAAAATCAAGAAGAGATAGCGTTTCGGCTTGCTCGCAACGACTTGAGCCCGGAACGTTAAAATCCAAAATAGTACCATTTCGGGAAAGTGGTCCCAACGTTTATGTTTTTCCCTTTTGGTGTATAAATACCAACTCCCTTGCTCTTATCTCTTCATCACGCTTTCTATTTTTCGTTTTCTGTTTTCTCTTTCAAGAACTGAGACCTTGTATTTTTCACCATTGAAGCTTGTTCAAAGCTTTGATTTTTATGCAATCTTGAAGTTTTTAAGTATTATTGCTTAGTATATTTCAAGAAAGCTTCTTCCGTTTTCTCGTTTTTGATTGTCTCGCAGCCTACGAGATACTCTCTCATCCTTATGGATCTTGAGGTTTCTCGAATGGCTTGTAAGTAGTCTTTTTAGGACCTTGATGGGTTGAAAAGACCAAGGGACTCTCGGACTTATATTTCTTGCTTAGCTAAAACATAAAGTTAGATTCTTTCTTGTTTATCATTCTCAAAGCTTAGTCTAGTTTGGCCATCTAGCCTAAAGTCCACAGGCGGCTTGACACGAACGCCACGTGCTTGCTTAGCCGGATCCATGAACAAGAGTTTGATTTCTTAGGCTAAGACTAACCATCTGTCTAAGAGTCTTACGGTTCAATAGGGACGTTGTAGATGCTTGTTTCTTCTATTGCACCACTATGCGAGAGCTAGTCTATGATGCTAGAGATTCAAAGAGTTTAGACCCAAATACCATGGGCTAAACGATTTGAGGATCCCTTTACCTAAGAATCACCATCAAAAGACCAAGTCTTGATGTGATCCAAAAGCTTTAGCTTGATAAGTCGGACCGAGAGTTACCTAGTCCATGATACTCATCAAGATCCTTCTTTTGCCTTGGAAGTTTATCTTTTTACCGTTTAAGTATCTATTTCCTGCTTAGAATCTTTAGAGTTCTTTTATTTGTGGTCTTGAGTGACACAAGATCAATCCTTTAGTCGTTTTTAGTAGTAAAGTCTCGACCTTTATCTATTTCAAACTTGACTTATGGCACCGATATGACCGATCTTTTTACTAACGCTCCCAAAATGGTTTGATACCACATACGCTGTACTGCATTCGGTTAATAGTGTTGGGACATTGCTAAAAGGCTATAAAACCTATTTGTCAATTGGCGCCGTTGCCGTTTGGGAAAAGTTTAGTCATTTCGGTATTAGGTCGTTATAAGGACAAGTTTCAATTTTTCAGTCTTTTAACATTCTACTCGTACATCTCTGTGTTGAAACAGGTACATGAACCTACGTTCACACGGTACAACAAACCTTGTTCCCCAAATAGACGATATTCATCTGCTCGAAAGATCAGCTAGACGAAATCGGGAACAAGCCGAAACGGTTAACCGTGTGACGATGGAAAACCAACAAGGTGCTCAAGGAGCTGCGGGCGCAGCTGGTGCACAAGGACAACAAGGCAACCATGGACCCCAAGGTCCACAAGGTCCACAAGGCGTTCAAGGACAACCTGGTGTGGCAGCTGCTCCAAGAGCTGTGAGGCAAATCGGTGCCGGAGATGCACCGATATCGACTGCAAGCCGACACGGTATCCAGCCACCACCAGTGCAGAACAACAACTTCGAGATCAAAAGTGGTCTCATCTCCATGGTAAAGAACAACCGATTCTTCGGTCTGCCCTTGGAAAAACCACTTGATCATCTCGACCAGTTCGACCGTGGGTGCGCCATGACCAAGATAAACGGCGTAAGCGAAGATGGTTTCAAGTTGCGTCTGTTTCCCTTCTCACTGGGAGACAAAGCACATGCATGGGAAAAGACACTGCCACACGGATCCATTAACTCGTGGGCAGATTGCAAGAAAGTTTTCCTGACGAAGTTCTTCTCCACATCGAGGACAGCCCGATTGAGAAACGAAATAAGTGGTTTCACTCAAAAATCAAACGAGAATTTTGGTGAAGCTTGGGAGAGATTCAAGGGTTACACCACTCAGTGCCCTCACCATGGATTCTGACAAATAAGGTTTTTATGCCTTTTTAGCAATGTCCCAACACTATCAACCGAATGCAGTACAGCGTATGGGGTATCAAACCATTTTGGGAGCGTTAGTGAACATAACGGTCATATCGGTGTTATAAGTCAAGTTCAAATCGGGTAAAGACTAAGACTTTACTACTAAAAACTACTAAAGGATTGATCTTGTGTCACTCAAGACCATAAATAAGAAAACTTTAAAGACGCTAAGCAAGAAATAGATATTTAAACGGTAAAAAGATAAACTTTCAAGATAAAGGAAGGATCTTGATGAGTATCATGAACTAGGTAACTCTCGGTTCGGTTTATCAAGCTAAATCTTTTGGATCACATCAAGACATGGTCTTTTGATGGTGATTCTTAGGTAAAGGGATCCTCAAATCGTTTAGCCCATGATGTTTGGGTCTAAACTCTTTGAATCTCTATCACCATAGACTAGTTCTCGCATAGCGGTACAATAGAAGAAACAAGCATCTACAACGTCCCTATTGAACCGTAAGATTCTTAGACAGATGGTTAGTCTTAGCCTAAGAGATCAAACTCTTGTTCATAGATCCGTCTAAGCAAGCACGTGATGTTCGTGTCAAGCCGCCTAAGGACTTTAGCCTAGATGGCCAAACTAGACTAAGCTTTGAGAATGATAAACAAGAAAGAATCTAACTTTATGTTTTAGCTAAGCAAGAAATATAAATCCGAGAGTCCCTTGGTCCTTTTAACCCATCAAAGTCCTAAAAAGACTACTCACAAGCCATTTAAGAAACCTCAAGATCCATAAGGATGAGAGAATGACTCATAAGCTGAGAGGTAATCAAGAACAAGAAAAGGAAGAAGCTTTAAGAAAATAACACTAAAATATAAGACTTAAAACTTCAAGATTGCATAAAAATCAAAGCTTTAAACAAGCTTCAATGGTGGAAAATACAAAGTCTCGGTTCTTGAAAGAGAAGACAGAGAATAAAAGTAGAAAGCGTGATGAAGAGATAAGAGTGAGGGAGTAGGTATTTATACACAAAAAGGGAAAAACATAAACGTTGGGACCACTTTCCCGAAATGGTACTATTTTGGCTTTTAGCGTTTCGGGCTTACGTCGTTATGAACGAGCCGAAACGCTAACTCTTCTGATTCTTCGGGCAGGCTCCATATCGGGCAAGGATTTCGGGGTCATGTCGTGAAGGCTTCCCTTCCTTGGTACTTGAATCGGGCACTTCCCGTTGCCTCATTCCGATATCCGTCCTTTGGGCATCTTCTTGCTGGATCTTCACACCGAGGTTCTCCTTTCGGGACTAAGCCGCTACTACTCGTCTAAATCGACCTCGTGTCGTGATCCATGCTCGATATTACCGGCTCATTCTCCATTTGTGACCTCCCTCCTTGGTCTCTTCTTCGGATCATCCTAAGCACCTGAGAACACACTCCAAACATGCAAGACTATGCAGAAACCTAACCTAATGCATCTAATCCTAACATGGGAGAAAATGTGATGCAAGCTATCACTAAAGTGCAAGAATGAAGTCCTAACTATCATGAAACATGTACTAAAATCATGCAAATTACAGAGATATCAAAACCCCCAAACTTGCCTTTTTGCTTGTCCTCAAGCAAAAGCCAACCGGAGGGGTGAGGTTTTAAAATAAAAGATGTAAGTTCGAATCCAAAACGCCATTTAAAGGAAATCAACTCAATGTCTGAGTTCAGGTTTCTAGGATGCAAGTCGAATTCTACCTATCCAGAAAGCCTTAGCCACATTCATCACAATAATCAAGCGAAATCAATCCTAACTTAGATGCACATTCAAATTCCCAATTCCCTTTCACATTCATTATGAAATTTAAAACGTGGATCTCATTCATACCTGTCAAACAACTCACTTGGTTCAGGGTAAGGTAACGAGCTAAATATGAACTCGTAGCGCGATCGGGTTAAGTGTTTAAGTGGGATCACTCATGAAAGGAACCTTCTTAATGCAAAATGCTAAGGGTAAAAACCAATGGATGCATACAAGGCTAGACTTCCATCTACCCAGAACATCTATTTCGTTTCCTACCCTAATCTAAACTGCTCCCTCCTAAGCTACCCTTTGTTTTGGCATTTCGCCTTATACCCGATATTACTCTTCGATATTACCTTTCTTGGTCATTTCTGGGGACTTCTTCTTTGTTGGAGATCGGTTTCAGCTTTCTGGCTTCTTTGTTGCGTTCCTTGCGTTTCACCTTTGGTGTTGCTGGCCGGATTTAGACTTTGTTGATTGGCCTTCTTTCGCTTTCTTTTGGAATCGCCTTTTTCTTCTTTGTTTCCAAGCCTTTTTGGTGCTGCCATCTCCTTAATACATGTCCCCGTCTGACTCCTTGGTTTCCTTTCTTTCCCTTCCTTCAGAATGTGATCAATCGAAATACCCCTCCCCTTTTTCCTAGCCCACCAAGCAATATCGACCTCCGATTTCGGTGTTAAGCCGTTTCAGTAACCAAACCACTTAACCTAGTGTTGACTCGAGATGTGAGCCAACGTCTACATGGAAATCCAACCTTGTCGATCTAAACCCAACACTTTTTGCCTAAGAAGATTCGAAAATGGTGCAAAGGCCTCACATGCTCTCACAAAGGTGTTTATTGGTTTAAAAACAATGGTTTTGGTTTAGGGTGCGGTCTGGTACTTGGACTAGCAAGAGGGTGGTAAAAAGGGAAAAGAAAGTCCAAGTGAAATCCATGAGCTACTTGACAAATATGAACGAGATAATTAGATTTTCAAATTAACGGTTCAAGTTTATTAGGGAAATGGTTCAAGTCGCAATGCATCAAGTCAAAACTGAATTTCACAGGACAAATTCCAAATGTGGTGCTGCCTTAAGCTCAGTCTAATTCAAAATGCATCAGACAAACAAGAACCAAGGCATTGAATTCATGACTTAAAAATGGCTATTTACAAGGATTCGTTATACTTAACACCTTATGCAAATGCTTGTGAATCCTAAATGAATGCATCTAGACTCAATCCTAACATGGAAATGCAACTACATGAGTTCTTTTTGTGGGACAATTTTTCAAAAATTTTCAATTTTTTTTGTGTTTTTCTATGCAAATATTATGAATGCAAGTACTACATACTCCCCCAAACTTAAATCACACAGTTCCTGTGTGATAGAAGAGAGGAAGAATATGGTCCTATGATAATGCAAAAACTCGAGTAAAAATAAAATAATAAAGAGAAATGCTTATGTACAAGAGTTTGGAGTGGTACCTTACTGCTCAGTGTGATGTGAGGACGTGGTGTCCTCACTGGTGGAGAAGGAAGGGTTGTCTGATTCCGGTATCGGGGACTGGCTCGCACGTCTCTTCCTCGATATGCTATCTTCTTGGCAGGAATGCCTTCCTGGATCATTCAGTTCGCGCTCCCTTAATTCGAATGAGAAGGAATGCCTTCTTTGAAGCATTTGACTGTCTGCTTCGTCAGACTCTTCTTCTTCTTCTCCTCCTTGTTCTCCGGATGACATATCGGCTTCAGGCCGTGGCGATGGTGTCGAGCCCTTCAGCTTCGAGGTAAACGACTTGATCTGGCCCTTCAGATCCTTCACGTGGCCTTTGATTCCCTTCACCGTGGAGACTAGCTTCCTGATCGAACGGTCTTGCCACTTGCAGTACCGCTGGAGCACATTGATCCTGTCGTGCGCCGCCTTGAGAATTCGGTGTGGTCCACTGGTGATTGGGTCGAAATGGTAACGATCCCTCCCCCCGTAGAGAGGGAAACCATACTCGTCCGTAGGGTCTTCGTAGTCGTCCTCACCTCCTTCTTCCTCTGGAGCAACTATATCGGCTTCTTCCCGATATTCCTCCTCGTAGTCCCCATAGTAGTCAGCTCCATATGGGAAGAGATGCTCATCCTGGGGGTCGAAATCCAAATTTCTTGGCTCCCTTATCGTGGTCAACCACGGGTTTGGCAGGAACAGTACTGCAGCTTGTCCTGATGCTCGGGTGAATTGATATCGGTGCCCATACCGATATGGCTTTCCGAGAAACTGGCACTTCTTTAGATATGCAATGTCTATCCACCGGATTCCGTGAGTTGGCTCCTCGAGATCAATGCCAGCCCCTTTCAAGATAGCAGATACAACTCCTCCACAGCCTATCTGAGGCCTGTCGCTTGGTGTGGATATCATCCACGATTTGTAGTGGAGAAGCTCCTTCATCAATAACGTGATCAACCCAGTGCTCCTTCTGCTTCCTCTCAGTTCAAACTCATTCTGCGTCTCTTGAATGATCTCCACCAGGCCGTCGTCCATTATCTCCAGCTCCTTTGTCAGGACAGCCCCGCATTCCTTCCTTGCAAAGAAAGTATGTGCAATAGCTCTTTGCACATACCTCAAGGCTGGGTGCCTTATCCTGGTGCTCTTGTTCACTCCTGGCTGGTACGTCCCTATCCCAATGTGCATCCACAATGCCTCCAGCTCCTCCCTTTCTATATTCAGGGACATTTCGCGCATATCGCCTTGGCTGAACCCGAATATCGACTCCAGCTCCCGAAATGTCATTCGGTGAGTATCGTTTCCATACTTGAAGCGAGTGTGCCCATCTCCAACTTCATCCTGAGTAATCTCTCCGAATGCGTAGAACGTTACTTCCAGTGTTGCAAGGAACTGGAAGGTCTCTTCGCCATGGGATGCATAAGCGTTTTCCATGAATTTCTTCAGGCCCATTGCGTTGAAGAGGATCTGGCAGTCCTCGTAGATGCCCAGCTCGGCCATTGTCTCCTCGTGGGGATAGCGCGTGGCCTTGAACTCCATTCGCCTGAATGCTGCACGCATTTCGGCCAGGGTATGTCGGGATCCCGTACTTCTTCTTCCCGATGCACGTGTGGGTGAACTTACAATCGCCGCTCGGCTGGATTCTCCAACTGGTCTCTTTCCTTGTCTCTTTTCCGTTTGGTATTCCCTTGATCTCCCAATAATAGCTCCGCTTCTTGTTGCTCCTACCATTGTACCTAGCAATCAAAAACACTCGAAAGTGTGTAAGTACAAGGAAAAACACAAAGAGCAAAGATCATCTTGCATACATGCTTATACTTAGGGTAACTCTATTCATGACTAAAGAGACCCAAGCAAACATATTTGAGTAATTACTAGATCGGGAAAAATCTTAAATCGAGAAGACGAGAAATGTTATCAACAAGGTGTATCTCACAGATTCAGATTTTAGATAAGCATGCATTAAACAAAAGGTGGAAAAAGGGGATCTCTAGAATCTTAGCATTTCAAAAGAGATTAGCCATGAAGATATTCTTCAAAAATGGAAATGCCAAAATTCTGGAAAATCCTACAAAAAATCCTAAGTTTTACGCAAAATCTATCTACCAATTATTCCTCCATCAACTCTCAAATCCCTAATGCAGCAAATTCGAACTATCCTAGATAATACTTAATCATATCGTTCTAAAGCAAATTTTTACCTTAGCACGATATTTGCAGAAAAACTTTTTGGAAAGATGCGCGAAATCGAATTGCCACTTTAAAAGCTCGAAAGGAGAGGGTTTTTATAAAGAGGAGATATTGGGAAGAGAAGGGTTTGACTAGGGTTTCTTGGTTTGGGGAATAATTGTCGGTTAACCCCAACCAACCATTCTTGCCTTATCCGGAAAAGTGGGCCATAATTTGAGCGCTTTTCTCGGATTGGCCAAGCCCAAATACCCTATTACCTGGACAGTCATATCGGGTTGACTCCGATATGGTGTGACTGACGTTTTTGGATATCGGCTGGTCCCCGATATTTCCCAATGGTGAAGGTTGGCTAGCTTGGGCTTTGTTCCATATCGGGCGCACACCGTTGTGCCTGCCCGACAAGGAATAACCAGGGAGAATATCGGGGTGTTAACCCGATATTACATCCCTTTATTGAGCCAGACAGCTTCTCACATTGGTTTTTGTTCCTCTTTGTGTACAAGCGACCCCTCCTTATCTCTCATGGGATCCTGAAAACATTAAGCTAGACTAGAAAAAGCATTAATATATACATGGATAAGCTTGGGATGCCTCCCAAGAGCGCTTTGTTTTGAGTCACTTAGCTTGACTTTTCTTGGTCATCTTTTAGTGCGAAAGGGGGAAATGAACACCCCTCGATCCTGTGGGAGGATCCTTACTTTCCATGATCATCGAGATGAAATCGGCCAGAGATACATTGGAAGTTCCCTCTTTGCTTGCCTTAGAACCCTTTTGATTGGTCAAATCGGTGTCTTTCATCACCTTAAGGTAAGCAAAGGGTCTGACTTTTCCCTTGCATCTCAGCTTGTATCTCATCTCACCACCAGCAGAGAGAACAGGTTTGAGAGTCATACCTTCCAGAAGATTGCCGAGGGTCGGTCCTTTCACGTAGGACTTCTTGCAAGTGATCACCTCTTTTGTTTCTTCTTGGATTTCTTCTGGTTGCCCCTCGAATATTGC
>JAHZTW010000048.1:36931-49379 GCA_020283515.1 Alliaria petiolata
CTAGAGCAAATTCTGGAAGGTCAACAGAAGATGAACGTGGACTTCAATGGGAAGATTGATGCCTTGTATACGGATCTGAATGGGAAAATTGAGTCTCTAGGTACTCATGTCAGGCAATTGGATGTTCAAGTTGCTCAAACTGCTGGAGCTTTGAAGAGACAAGAGGGATTTCTTCCTGGAAAGACGGATACAAATCCGAGGCATCATGTGAACGCCGTCACGTTTCAGAATAGAGGGAACCTTCAACCAGTGCTGAAAAGAGGTCTAAATGTGGAAGACTTCGTGGAGTTTGAAGTTGAAGAAGGAGAAACTCGAGCTGCAGATCAAGCGTCGATCGACACCACTGAGTGTCGATCGACACTTTAATAACCCGGACGTGAGCGGAGGCCGGCCAGAGCAGAACGGCCGAGAAGAGAGATTTTGGCCGAGAAACCAAAATCATGGAATCGACTCAAGGACAACTTGGATCGATGGTATAAACCAAGGGGAGCACTTTGGCCAAGTCAGATGAAGAAAAACTTGAGTGGAACCTAAGATGGCCGGGAGAAGACCATCGCAGACAAGGAATGGTCGTGAGACGACCAGCCAAAAGTTGAAGTTCCAAAATCAGTGGGACGTTGATTGGGATCAACTAAGGAAGCTAAAAGAGGAAGAATGCTCGAAGTAAATCAGAAAAAGATAGGGTAGATAAAAAGCTACCGGGGAAAGAAGCCCGATGGCCATATCGGACCGGACCGGCGCGCGGCTGGAATGAAAAATTGCTAGGATCGTTTGGCCAAGGTAATTTGTCTCATTCCATCAAAGGCTGGAACACTTAGAACAATAAATCTAAGTGTTTTGTCAAAAGAAGCTTGAAGGATTCTCAAGAAAATTCAAAAGCGTTCAAGGAGGAAGGAGAATGGCCATCCGAAGTAAGAATGGCTCAGATTGAAGATAGCCGAGTGGGCTAAGGCTCTTTCCAACAATGCGACGTGAATGAGGGACATTTATAAGCTGGAGAAAATGGAGTTAGACAAAGGATTGGTCGAAGTCAAAAATCGACCAATGGGACTGTGACACGTGTGCAGCCATTCATCTTGGCTATGGCCACGACTGGAGGTGTTTTGACGTGATTGGCAGCCGTGATTATGGACTACATGTATGGGAACGAAACATGGTCCAAGACTAGTCACTCCAGCATTGACCAATCAGAAGATAGCACATGACGCATGTTTAAAGACGAAACGCGCATGTATAAAGACGAAACGCGCATGTATAAAGACGAAACGCGCATGTATGAGGACGAAACAAGCCGTGGACCGATACACCTAGAGGCCTCGACAACCCGCTTAGAGTGGAACATGCATAGCCGTGAAGGGCTAGGGTCATGTTTGGTAGCTAGCATTGAACAGGAATAGCCATGAAGGGTTCGGGTCCTGGTTCAATGTCTAGTCGAGTGTGGAACACAGGTAGCCATGAAGGGCTAGGGTGTGTGTTCCACGGTTGGGCTTAGTAATCTGCAGGTTGCTATAGCCCCGACATGCATAGTAACGAGGAGGTTACTATGGTCATGCCACCATTGTTTAAGCTTCCGCTTGTGTTATTGCTTTGATATTGTTGCATGATGTGAGCATGCATGCATTGTTTTATTTTGGGGTTTGGGTTGGGTTTCTAACAATTGTATAGAGGGTCTTGGATTCACTGAGTAATACTAGATTACTCATCCCTCATTTTATTAATTTTTGCAGGAAGCCGTAGAAAGTAGACGGGCGCAGCGGACACTAGGATTCCGGGGTAGATTGCGGTATGTTTTTGTAAAACATATGTACAGTTTGTGTAGTAAGGATCCGCTTATATAAAGTTTGAATAATTCGGATTTTGTATAATGACTCGATATATAATAAAGAAGTTTGTTGAAAGTCAGAGCCTTGTGTTGAAATGATATTAACTTGGTCCGAGTTAACACAATTCTTGCCTAGGGTACGGATTGGCAAGCCTTAGGCTCTAGGCGAGAGGGTCGGGCTAGCACGGCGGGCCAGCCTTGGACTTGGATCCGTTCCGAGGGAGGGCCGGCCGGTCGGCGAACCCCAGCATAACTGCGGCGCTCCCGGCTCGAGCCTAGGGGTCTTAGGCCGAGTCGGGGGTGCTACATAAGGTGGTATCAGAGCATGGTTTTCGTATCATGTTGAGAGGACAAGGTTTTTAATCGGTTTTATCGAGTCAAAAGAGTCGCAGGAGCATACCTAGGAATCCGGAATGTCCGTCCGCTAGTTAGGATTTGAGGGAAATAGGATGTGATTTCTTTAAGAAATAGGATACCCTGATTCTTGCATTATGGTCTCGCAGAGACTAGGATGGGAAGATTTCGTGACAACTGGATACAGGAAGTTGAGTTCGAGAGGTCTGGGTGTGCAGAGGGGTCCGGAGGGGATAGCGGTTCAAGTTCGTCGGGAAACTCCAGTGGATCCACAAAATCTGATCACTGGATAGTCATTACCGATTTGGAGTCTTCTCTTGAAGTGAACCTCTCTGAAGATGATAGTGGAACGGGCGAGGACATGAATCTTTCGCCGGAAGTGGAGTTGGCACCAAGAACGCCACCGAGTTTTACAGCATGGCCGACACGATACCCGGGAGTGGAGATCCTGGTACCGTCGACCGAAATCATTGAAGTCTCTTCTGGTGAGTCTACGCCTAATTCATGGGATCCAGACAGTCCCCAGAGCGTGCTGCCGGAGATACCAATGCCCCACGTATTCGTACCAGGCTATGGTATGCATCCCTACGTCCCAACGGAGGAAGACCAAGCGGATTACGTATATTCGTTTCTGTCTACGGGATTCGATCACGGAGATCTCACCACATCTGTTCAACTAAACAGTGAGATATGGGGGAACAACCCCAGGGAGGCTGACGAAGAGTCGTCTTCTGAGGAAGGTTACTTGGGGCAAGGTAACATATCACCCACCTATTGGACTAGACAGATGACTCGAATAGGCGGACATGATCGACAAAGGCCGCTCAATGCAACGTCAGACCACGAGGGGGAGGAAGCTTCTCGAAGGCCTGTTGGCATCGACAGGCAACCCGGAGAGACGACTCACGTAGAAGGCGGATCTACAAGTGATCTTCGTAGGACACTTACTACGGAGATGGAAAACCTAACCACAACAACTGAAGAAGAACAACACGGAGAACCAAGTCGGAGGGGAAGACCTCCAAGAAGGACAGCAAGAATGAGAGTTCCGTCACCTTCAAGGGTTACGGTTAGCCATGAAGGGCTAGGGTGTGTGTTCCACGGTTGGGCTTAGTAATCTGCAGGTTGCTATAGCCCCGACATGCATAGTAACGAGGAGGTTACTATGGTCATGCCACCATTGTTTAAGCTTCCGCTTGTGTTATTGCTTTGATATTGTTGCATGATGTGAGCATGCATGCATTGTTTTATTTTGGGGTTTGGGTTGGGTTTCTAACAATTGTATAGAGGGTCTTGGATTCACTGAGTAATACTAGATTACTCATCCCTCATTTTATTAATTTTTGCAGGAAGCCGTAGAAAGTAGACGGGCGCAGCGGACACTAGGATTCCGGGGTAGATTGCGGTATGTTTTTGTAAAACATATGTACAGTTTGTGTAGTAAGGATCCGCTTATATAAAGTTTGAATAATTCGGATTTTGTATAATGACTCGATATATAATAAAGAAGTTTGTTGAAAGTCAGAGCCTTGTGTTGAAATGATATTAACTTGGTCCGAGTTAACACAATTCTTGCCTAGGGTACGGATTGGCAAGCCTTAGGCTCTAGGCGAGAGGGTCGGGCTAGCACGGCGGGCCAGCCTTGGACTTGGATCCGTTCCGAGGGAGGGCCGGCCGGTCGGCGAACCCCAGCATAACTGCGGCGCTCCCGGCTCGAGCCTAGGGGTCTTAGGCCGAGTCGGGGGTGCTACATAAGGTGGTATCAGAGCATGGTTTTCGTATCATGTTGAGAGGACAAGGTTTTTAATCGGTTTTATCGAGTCAAAAGAGTCGCAGGAGCATACCTAGGAATCCGGAATGTCCGTCCGCTAGTTAGGATTTGAGGGAAATAGGATGTGATTTCTTTAAGAAATAGGATACCCTGATTCTTGCATTATGGTCTCGCAGAGACTAGGATGGGAAGATTTCGTGACAACTGGATACAGGAAGTTGAGTTCGAGAGGTCTGGGTGTGCAGAGGGGTCCGGAGGGGATAGCGGTTCAAGTTCGTCGGGAAACTCCAGTGGATCCACAAAATCTGATCACTGGATAGTCATTACCGATTTGGAGTCTTCTCTTGAAGTGAACCTCTCTGAAGATGATAGTGGAACGGGCGAGGACATGAATCTTTCGCCGGAAGTGGAGTTGGCACCAAGAACGCCACCGAGTTTTACAGCATGGCCGACACGATACCCGGGAGTGGAGATCCTGGTACCGTCGACCGAAATCATTGAAGTCTCTTCTGGTGAGTCTACGCCTAATTCATGGGATCCAGACAGTCCCCAGAGCGTGCTGCCGGAGATACCAATGCCCCACGTATTCGTACCAGGCTATGGTATGCATCCCTACGTCCCAACGGAGGAAGACCAAGCGGATTACGTATATTCGTTTCTGTCTACGGGATTCGATCACGGAGATCTCACCACATCTGTTCAACTAAACAGTGAGATATGGGGGAACAACCCCAGGGAGGCTGACGAAGAGTCGTCTTCTGAGGAAGGTTACTTGGGGCAAGGTAACATATCACCCACCTATTGGACTAGACAGATGACTCGAATAGGCGGACATGATCGACAAAGGCCGCTCAATGCAACGTCAGACCACGAGGGGGAGGAAGCTTCTCGAAGGCCTGTTGGCATCGACAGGCAACCCGGAGAGACGACTCACGTAGAAGGCGGATCTACAAGTGATCTTCGTAGGACACTTACTACGGAGATGGAAAACCTAACCACAACAACTGAAGAATAACAACACGGAGAACCAAGTCGGAGGGGAAGACCTCCAAGAAGGACAGCAAGAATGAGAGTTCCGTCACCTTCAAGGGTTACGGTTAGCCATGAAGGGCTTGGGTGTGTGTTCCACGGTTGGGCTTAGTAATCTGCAGGTTGCTATAGCCCCGACATGCATAGTAACGAGGAGGTTACTATGGTCATGCCACCATTGTTTAAGCTTCCGCTTGTGTTATTGCTTTGATATTGTTGCATGATGTGAGCATGCATGCATTGTTTTATTTTGGGGTTTGGGTTGGGTTTCTAACAATTGTATAGAGGGTCTTGGATTCACTGAGTAATACTAGATTACTCATCCCTCATTTTATTAATTTTTGCAGGAAGCCGTAGAAAGTAGACGGGCGCAGCGGACACTAGGATTCCGGGGTAGATTGCGGTATGTTTTTTTAAAACATATGTACAGTTTGTGTAGTAAGGATCCGCTTATATAAAGTTTGAATAATTCGGATTTTGTATAATGACTCAATATATAATAAAGAAGTTTGTTGAAAGTCAGAGCCTTGTGTTGAAATGATATTAACTTGGTCCGAGTTAACACAATTCTTGCCTAGGGTACGGATTGGCAAGCCTTAGGCTCTAGGCGAGAGGGTCGGGCTAGCACGGCGGGCCAGCCTTGGACTTGGATCCGTTCCGAGGGAGGGCCGGCCGGTCGGCGAACCCCAACATAACTGCGGCGCTCCCGGCTCGAGCCTAGGGGTCTTAGGCCGAGTCGGGGGTGCTACATAAGGTGGTATCAGAGCATGGTTTTCGTATCATGTTGAGAGGACAAGGTTTTTAATCGGTTTTATCGAGTCAAAAGAGTCGCAGGAGCATACCTAGGAATCCGGAATGTCCGTCTGCTAGTTAGGATTTGAGGGAAATAGGATGTGATTTCTTTAAAAAATAGGATACCCTGATTCTTGCATTATGGTCTCGCAGAGACTAGGATGGGAAGATTTCGTGACAACTGGATACAGGAAGTTGAGTTCGAGAGGTCTGGGTGTGTAGAGGGGTCTGGAGGGGATAGCGGTTCAAGTTCGTCGGGAAACTCCAGTGGATCCACAAAATCTGATCACTGGATAGTCATTACCGATTTGGAGTCTTCTCTTGAAGTGAACCTCTCTGAAGATGATAGTGGAACGGGCGAGGACATGAATCTTTCGCCGGAAGTGGAGTTGGCACCAAGAACGCCACCGAATTTTACAGCATGGCCGACACGATACCCGGAAGTGGAGATCCTGGTACCGTCGACCGAAATCATTGAAGTCTCTTCTGGTGAGTCTACGCCTAATTCATGGGATACAGACAGTCCCCAGAGCGTGCTGCCGGAGATACCAATGCCCCCCACGTATTCGTACCAGGCTATGGTATGCATCCCTACGTCCCAACGGAGGAAGACCAAGCGGATTACGTATATTCGTTTCTGTCTACGGGATTCGATCACGGAGATCTCACCACATCTGTTCAACTAAACAGTGAGATATGGGGGAACAACCCCAGGGAGGCTGACAAAGAGTCGTCTTCTGAGGAAGGTTACTTGGGGCAAGGTAACATATCACCCACCTATTGGACTAGACAGATGACTCGAATAGGTGGACATGATCGACGAAGGCCGCTCAATGCAACGTCAGACCACGAGGGGGAGGAAGCTTCTCGAAGGCCTGTTGGCATCGACAGGCAACCCGGAGAGACGACTCACGTAGAAGGCGGATCTACAAGTGATCTTCGTAGGACACTTACTACGGAGATGGAAAACCTAACCACAACAACTGAAGAATAACAACACGGAGAACCAAGTCGGAGGGGAAGACCTCCAAGAAGGACAGCAAGAATGAGAGTTCCGTCACCTTCAAGGGTTACGGTTAGCCATGAAGGGCTTGGGTGTGTGTTCCACGGTTGGGCTTAGTAATCTGCAGGTTGCTATAGCCCCGACATGCATAGTAACGAGGAGGTTACTATGGTCATGCCACCATTGTTTAAGCTTCCGCTTGTGTTATTGCTTTGATATTGTTGCATGATGTGAGCATGCATGCATTTTTATTTCGGGGTTTGGGTTGGGTTTCTAATAATTGTATAGAGGGTCCTGGATTCACTGGGTAATACTAGATTACTCATCCCTCATTTTAATAAATTTTGCAGGAAGCCGTAGAGAGTAGACGGGCGCAGCGGACACTAGGATTCCGGAGTAGATTGCGGTATGTTTTTGTAAAACATATGTACAGTTTAGTTGTACAGTTTGTGTAGTAAGGATCCGCTTATATAGAGTTTGAATAAGTCGGATTTTGTATAATGACTCGATATATATATATAATAAAGAAGTTTGTTGAAAGTCAGAGCCTTGTGTTGAAATGATATTAACTTGGTCCGAGTTAACACAACTCTTGCCTAGGGTACGGGTTGGCAAGCCTTAGGCTCTAGGCGAGAGGGTCGGGCTAGCACGGCGGGCCAGCCTTGGACTTGGATCCGTTCCGAGGGAGGGCCGGCCGGTCGGCGAACCCCAGCATAACTGCGGCGCTCCCGGCTCGAGCCTAGGGGTCTTAGGCCGAGTCGGGGGTGCTACAGAAGGTGGTATCAGAGCATGGTTTTCGTATCATGTTGAGAGGACAAGGTTTTTAATCGGTTTTATCGAGTCAAAAGAGTCGCAGGAGCATACCTAGGAATCCGGAATGTCCGTCCGCTAGTTAGGATTTGAGGGAAATAGGATGTGATTTCTTTAAGAAATAGGATACCCTGATTCTTGCATTATGGTCTCGCAGAGACTAGGATGGGAAGATTTCGTGACAACTGGATACAGGAAGTTGAGTTCGAGAGGTCTGGGTGTGTAGAGGGGTCTGGAGGGGATAGCGGTTCAAGTTCGTCGGGAAACTCCAGTGGATCCACAAAATCTGATCACTGGATAGTCATTACCGATTTGGAGTCTTCTCTTGAAGTGAACCTCTCTGAAGATGATAGTGGAACGGGCGAGGACATGAATCTTTCGCCGGAAGTGGAGTTGGCACCAAGAACGCCACCGAGTTTTACAGCATGGCCGACACGATACCCGGGAGTGGAGATCCTGGTACCGTCGACCGAAATCATTGAAGTCTCTTCTGGTGAGTCTACGCCTAATTCATGGGATCCAGACAGTCCCCAGAGCGTGCTGCCGGAGATACCAATGCCCCCCACGTATTCGTACCAGGCTATGGTATGCATCCCTACGTCCCAACGGAGGAAGACCAAGCGGATTACGTATATCCGTTTCTGTCTACGGGATTCGATCACGGAGATCTCACCACATCTGTTCAACTAAACAGTGAGATATGGGGGAACAACCCCAGGGAGGCTGACGAAGAGTCGTCTTCTGAGGAAGGTTACTTGGGGCAAGGTAACATATCACCCACCTATTGGACTAGACAGATGACTCGAATAGGTGGACATGATCGACGAAGGCCGCTCAATGCAACGTCAGACCACGAGGGGGAGGAAGCTTCTCGAAGGCCTGTTGGCATCGACAGGCAACCCGGAGAGACGACTCACGTAGAAGGCGGATCTACAAGTGATCTTCGTAGGACACTTACTACGGAGATGGAAAACCTAACCACAACAACTGAAGAAGAACAATACGGAGAACCAAGTCGGAGGGGAAGACCTCCAAGAAGGACAGCAAGAATGAGAGTTCCGTCACCTTCAAGGGTTACGGGACCATGTTCTATGTGTGGCGGGAGAGGGCATTTTAGTCATGCATGCCCTAGTGCCCGACAAGGAAATCGAATGACCCCAAGACACATTGTGTGTCGAATTTGCGAAGGGAGAGGCCACTACGGAGCGGATTGCCCGACGACTCACCCCGTCCAACCCTCTAGCACCACCAGGCAGACAACGACCCGCTCATCTGCGAGAAGAGCCTCAGAGAGGCAGGTAACGAGTGAGAGTAGTAGTAGGGCTAGGCGACCTAGAAACCCCTAGCCTTGAGAAGGCTCCGATATAAAGGTACGCTTGGGTTCTAACTTATCTCATTGCATGCATGATATTAGTAATGCATAGGTTGCTGGAATTACTAGATATTATGGGGGGCATGATATAATATTATCATAGCAGTGGTTGCTAGAAATGATAGATATTATGTGGTAAGTAAGAATTTATCGTTTAGGGCCCCGAGTTAGGGGAAACGATAAATCGTGTTTGGTGGAGGGAGAACTTCGATTAGTTTTTTTTTCGTGAGGGAAGTAAAACACACTTGTGAGAAGTGGAAGTTCTAAGGAGTGGATTAAGAATGGGTAAGGTTGACTATGGAAGTCTAGGAAAGATCTTGCCTAGTAACCGACCATTAGGTTAAGAATAGCGGTAGAATACCTTAGGGGAGAATTGGAAGAAGATGGATCACGGGAAGAGGGGTAAGAAGAGAAGGGACAGAGATAGTGGACAACCGAAGAAAGGTTCAACGGAATTGGCTACATGGTGAGACCATATAGTCAATTGATGAAGTGTGCGAAACCAGGCTGAGAAAAATGTGTAATTCACCAGGAATTATCACTGAGAGGTGTAGTATAGCCTAGAAAAGTGAATAGTTCAGGAGGAACTATCACTTAGGCTGTACAAAGGAATCAACTAACTGGCCAGGAGTGGGCCAGACGGCATAACTTGAAGAAAACAATCAAGTTAGGAGTGGAGAAAGACGGAGACACATTCTACACTTTAGAATTCGGGACGAATTATAATAAGGGGGGAAGAATGTAATAACCCGGACGTGAGCGGAGGCCGGCCAGAGCAGAACGGCCGAGAAGAGAGATTTTGGCCGAGAAACCAAAATCATGGAATCGACTCAAGGATAACTTGGATCGATGGTATAAGCCAAGGGGAGCACTTTGGCCAAGTTAGATGAAGAAAAACTTGAGTGGAACCTAAGATGGCCGGGAGAAAACCATCGCAGACAAGGAATGACCGTGAGACGACCAGCCAAAAGTCGAAGTTCCAAAATCAGTGGGACGTTGATTGGGATCAACTAAGGAAGCTAAAAGAGGAAGAATACTCGAAGAAAATCAGAAAAAGATCGGGTAGATAAAAAGTTACCGGGGAAAGAAGCCCGATGGCCATATCGGACCGGACCAGCGCGCGGCTGGAATGAGAAATTGCTTGGATCGTTTGGCCAAGGCAATTTGTCTCATCCCATCAAAGGCTGGAACACTTAGGACAACAAATCTAAGTGTTTTGTCAAAAGAAACTTGATGGATTCTCAAGAAAATTCACAAGCGTTCAAGGAGGAAGGAGAATGGCCATCCGAAGTAAGAATGGCTCAGAATGAAGATAGCCGAGTGGGCTAAGGCTCTTTCCAATAATGCGACGTGAATGAGGGGCCTTTATAAGCTGGAGAAAATGGAGTTAGACAAAGGATTGGTCGAAGTCAAAAATCGACCAATGGGACAGTGACACGTGTGCAGCCATCAATCTTGGCTATGGNAATGCGACGTGAATGAGGGGCCTTTATAAGCTGGAGAAAATGGAGTTAGACAAAGGATTGGTCGAAGTCAAAAATCGACCAATGGGACAGTGACACGTGTGCAGCCATCAATCTTGGCTATGGCCACGACTGGAGGTGTTTTGACGTGATTGGCAGCCGTGATTATGGACTACATGTATGGGAACGAAACATGGTCCAAGACTAGTCACTCCAGCACTGACCAATCAGAAGATAGCACATGACGCATGTATAAAGACGAAACGCGCATGTATAAAGACGAAACGCGCATGTATAAAGACGAAACGCGCATGTATGAGGACGAAACAAGCCGTGGAACGATACACCTAGAGGCCTCGACAACCCTCTTAGAGTGGAACATGCATAGCCGTGAAGGGCTAGGGTCATGTTTGGTAGCTAGCATTGAACATGAATAGCCATGAAGGGCTCGGGTCCTGGTTCAATGTCTAGTCGAGTGTGGAACACAGGTAGCCATGAAGGGCTAGGGTGTGTGTTCCACGGTTGGGCTTAGTAATCTGCAGGTTGCTATAGCCCCGGCATGCATAGTAACGAGGAGGTTACTATGGTCATGCCACCATTGTTTAAGCTTCCACTTGTGTTATTGCTTTGATATTGTTGCGTGATGTGAGCATGTATGCATTGTTTTATTTTGGGGTTTGGGTTGGGTTTCTAACAATTGTATAGAGGGTCCTGGATTCAATGAGTAATACTAGATTACTCATCCCTCATTTTATTAATTTTTGCAGGAAGCCGTAGAAAGTAGACGGGCGCAGCGGACACTAGGATTCCGGGGTAGATTGCGGTATGTTTTTGTAAAACATATGTACAGTTTGTGTAGTAAGGATCCGCTTATATAAAGTTTGAATAATTCGGATTTTGTATAATGACTCGATATATAATAAAGAAGTTTGTTGAAAGTCAGAGCCTTGTGTTGAAATGATATTAACTTGGTCCGAGTTAACACAACTCTTGCCTAGGGTACGGGTTGGCAAGCCTTAGGCTCTAGGCGAGAGGGTCGGGCTAGCACGGCGGGCCAGCCTTGGACTTGGATCCGTTCCGAGGGAGGGCCGACCGGTCGGCGAACCCTGGCATAACTGCGGCGCTCCCGGCTCGAGGCTAGGGGTCTTAGGCCGAGTCGGGGGTGCTACAGACACTAGTAGAGATACATGATTTTTCGAGCTCGATCAGCACGAGTCAGTCGATACAAAACGCTAGTGTCGATCGATACCGACTTGGTGTCGGTCGACACCCTTCCCAGACATCACGAGAAGCGTCCACAACCGCAGAGGAAAGAGTGTTCACGCCTAAGGTTCCATATCCTCCTATACCCAAACACCTAAGGCCGCCCCTTAGTGCGAAAGAGCTGGCTAGTTTCAACAAGAAGGTGAAAAGGATCTCCAATGAAATCTCATTTATTGAAGCCTGGAAGGATTATCCTTTGTGGGTTTTCTTTAAGAATAGCAGAGAAAGTCTTGAAGAAATTGAAGAACTCTTCAACAAAGCAAGAGGTACACCACAAATGAAGCAGCTGCTTAAGGTTGAAGATCCTGGGATGTTTATGGTTCCATGCTCCATTGGTGGAGTTGAGTTTAAACAATCCCTCTGCGATTCAGGAGCTAGCGGGAACCTCATGACAAAAGACATTGCAGAGAAGATGGGGATTGCTGACATTCACCCTTCAAGCATGACTCTTGAATTTGCCAATTCTTCTACCGCAGTCTCATATGGTACAATTCCAAACCTACTTGTCAAAGTTGGGAGTTGCCTGGTTCCAACTGATTTTCAGGTTGTGGAAGTAAGCAGAACGTCTATCATGCCATTCATCCTTGGAAGACCATTCATGGCCACAGTAGGAGCTATTGTAGACATGCCCAATAAGAGAATGTCTTTCTCTAATGTTGACAAAGAAGTGTTCTACAAAGCTATCCCTACTACTGAAATTTCCAAGCACATCTCATGTATTGCTGTGATCGCTGGAGAGGAGCTGGATTCTAAAGAGCAAGTGAAAAAA
>JAHZTW010000048.1:72873-87149 GCA_020283515.1 Alliaria petiolata
AGATTTCCTAGTAGCTTTGAAAGATAAGCTCTACGCTGATGCAATGGCAACAATAGGAAGGAATGCAGCAGCTCGTGAAGAGAAACCTAAGGAAGAAACCTTAGTAGTGAAGAAGCTCGAAGATCCAGGATCGTTCACTCTGCCATGCACACTCGGAGGAATCACCTTTGATAACTGTCTGTGTGACAACAGGGCAAGCGACGGCTGAGCGTCTCGGCTACAACACTTATACCGACTGCAAGAAGCCGTTACCAATGGCCGATGGGAGTGAAAGAAAGACTATTGGGAAGCTGCTGGACCTACCTCTCATGATTGGGAACGTGCTACTGCCAAGCGACTTCCTGGTAATAGAAATGGACCAAGATGTCAAGGAAACTCTCCTGTTGGGAAGACCTTTCCTAGCCTCTGCCGGTTGCATGTTAGATTGCAAAAGCGGCAAGGTAGAGCTGAGACTAACTGGAAGCTTGGTAATGCATTTTGACAGCAAAGGAAAGAGAATCAATGAGAAGGAACATGCATACTCCCTTGTACTCAAAGAGACGATTGAGAAGACCAAAGATCCATCCTTGGAAATATGCTATGATGGAGCTAGCTTTGATGGGGTCTGCCTCAATGCAATATTTGAGGGGCAACCAGAAGAAATCCAAGAAGAAAGAAAAGAAGTGATCACTTGCAAGAAGTCCTATGTGAGAGGACAGACCCTCGGTGATCTTCTGGAAGGTATGACTCTCAAACCTGTTCACTCAGCTAATGGTGAGATGAGATACAAGCTGAGATGCAAAGGAAAAGTTAGACCCTTTGCTTACCTTAAGGTGATAAATCACACCGATTTGACCAATCAAAAGGGTTCTAAGGCAAGCAAAGAGGGAACTTCCAATGTATCTCTGGCCGATTTCATCTCGATGATCAAGGAAAGTAAGGATCCTCCCACAGGATCGAGGGGTGTTCATTTCCCCCTTTCACACTAAAAGATGACCAAGAAAAGTCAAGATAAGTGACTCAAAACAAAGCGCTCTTGGGAGGCACCCCAAGCTTATCCATGTACATATTAATGCTTTTCCTAATTTAGTTTAATGATTTCAGGATCCCATGAAGGATAGGGTGGGGATACTTACACATAAGAGGAGCTAAAACCAATGTGAGAAGCTGTCTAGCTCAATAACGGGATGTAATATCGGGTTAACACCACGATATTATCCCTGATCATTCTTTGTCGGGCAGGCACAACGGTGTGTACCAGATATGGAACAAAGCCCAAGCTAGGCAACCTTCACCATGGGGAAATATCGGGGACCAGCCGATATCCAAAAACGTCAGTCACACCATATCGGAGTAAACCCGATATGACCGTCCAGGTAATAGGGTATTTGGGCTTGGCCAATCCGAGAAAAGTGCTCAAATTATGGCCCACTTTTCCGGATAAAGCATGAATGGTTGGTTGGGGTTAACCGACAATTATTCCCCAAACCAAGAAACCCTAGTCAAACCCTTCTCTTCCCCATATCTCCTCTTTATAAAAAACCCTCTCCTCTCGTTTTCATTCCCCATCACTCTCAAAACTAGAAAATTATCTAGAGCTTTTAAATTCGCGATTTAATTTCGGGCATCCTTCCAAAGGTTTTTCTGCAAATATCGTGCTAAGGTAAAAATTTGCTTTAGAACGATATGATTAATTATTATCTAGGATAGTTCGAATTTGCTGCATTAGGGATTTGACAGTTGATGGAGGAATATTTGGTAGATAGTTTTTGCGTAAAACTTAGGGTTTTTTGTAGGATTTTCCAGAATTTTGGCATTTCCATTTTTGAAGAATAGCTTCACGGCTGAATTCTTTTGAAATGCTAAGATTCTAGAGATCCCTTTTTTCCACCTTTTGTTTAATGCATGCTTATCTAAAATCTGAATCTGTGAGATACAACTTGTTGAGAACATTTCTCGTCTTCTCGATTTAAGATTTTTCCCGATCTAGTAATTACTCAAATATGTTTGCTTGGGTCTCTTTAGTCATGAATAGAGTTACCCTAAGTATAAGCATGTATGCAAGATGATCTTTGCTCTTTGTGTTTTTCCTTGTACTTACACACTTTCGAGTGTTTTTGATTGCTAGGTACAATGGTAGGAGCAACAAGAAGCGGAGCTATTCTTGGGAGATCAAGGGAATACCAAACGGAAAAGAGACAAGGAAAGAGACCTGTGGGAAGCTCAAGCCGAGCCGTCACAGTGCGCTCACCCACGCGTACATCGGGAAGAAGAAGTGCTGGATCCCGACCCACACTGGCCGATATGCGTGCAGCATTCAGGCGAATGGAGTTCAAGGCCACGCGCTACCCCCATGAGAAAACAATGGCCGAGCTGGGCATTTATGAAGACTGCCAGATCCTTTTCAACGCGATGGGTCTGAGGAAGTTCATGGAAAACGCCTATGCTTCCCATGACGAGGCAACCTTTCAGTTCCTTGCAACACTGGAGGTTACCTTCTACGCCTTTGGAGAGGAGACTCCAGAGGAAGATGGCGACGGGTACATCCGTTTCAAGTATGAAAGCGAGACACACCGAATGTCGTTTCGTGATCTCGAGTCGATATTCGGATTCAGCCAGGGTGATATGCGTGAGATGACCCTCAACATCGAAAGGGAAGAGCTGGAAGCACTATGGGGACACATTGGGGTAGGCACTTACAGGCCCGGGGTAAACAAGAGCACCAAGATAAGGCACCCAGCCTTGAGGTATGTGCAAAGAGCCATTGCACATACGTTCTTCGCAAGAAAGGAATGTGGAGCTGTCCTGACTAAGGAGTTGGAGATAATGGATGACAGTCTGGTGGAGATAATCCAGGACACCCGAAATGGGAGAGCGCTGAAAGGAAGCAGACGGAGCACCGGCTTGATCACGATATTGCTCAAGGAGCTTCTCCACTACAAGTCGTGGATGATCTCCATGCCAAGCGACATGCCTCAAGTAGGCTGTGGAAGAGTCGTATCTGTCATCCTAAAGGGAGCTGGTGCCGATCTCGAGGAGCCAACACACGGGATTCGCTGGATAGACATCGACTATTTGAAGAAGTGTCAGTTTCTCGGGAAGCCATATCGACATGGACACCGATATCAGTTCACCCTGCCTTCATACAGAGCGGCCGTGATGTTCCTGCCCAACCCTTACCTGACCACGATAAGGGAATCTCAGCATCTGGATTTCGAGCCGCAGGACGAGCATCTTTTCCCCTATGGAGCTGACTTCTATGGGGACTACGAGGAGGAATATCGGGAGGAAGCCGATATAGTTGCTCCTGAGGAAGAAGGAGGTGAGGACGACTACGAAGACCCTACGGACGAGTATGGTTTCCCTCTCTACGGGGCGAATCGTTACCATTTCGATCCAATCACGAGCGCGACTCATCGAACCCTCAAGACGGCTCACGATCGGATCAACGTACTCTAGCGGTACTGCAAATGGCAAGACGCTCAATTAAGAAGCTAGTCTCCACGGTGAAGGGGATTAAGGGACACGTGAAGGATCTGAAGGGCCAGATCAAGTCGTTTACCTCGATGCTGAAGGGATCGACACCATCGCCACGGCCTGAAGCCGATATGTCATCCAGAGAACAAGAAGGAGGAGAAGAAGAAGAAGAGTCTGACGAAGCAGACAGCCAAATGCTTCAAGAGAGGCATTCCTTCTCGTTCCTACCAAGGGAGTACGAGCCGAGTGATCCAGGAAGGAAGCATATCGAGGAAGAGACGTGCGAGCCAGTCCCCTATACCGGAATCAGACGACCCTTCCTTCTCCACCAGTGAGGACACCACGTCCTCACATCACACTGAGCAATAAGGTATCACTCCAAACTCTTGTACATAAGCATATTTTTTTTTACTTTTTTTTTTATTTCGCTCAAATTTTTACATTATCTTAGGACCATGTTCTTCCTCTCTTCTATCACACAGGGACTGTGTGATTTAAGTTTGGGGGGAGTATGTAGTACATGCATTCGAATAGATTAAACATCTTGCATTCATAAAATTTGCATAGAAAAACACAAAAAAAAAATTGAAAAATTTTGAAAATCTTTCCCACAAAAAGAATTCATGTAGTTGCATTTCCATGTTAGGATTGAGTCTAGATGCATTCATTTAAGATTCATAAGCATTCGCATAGGGTGTTAAGAATGATGAATCCTTGTAAATAGCCATTTTTAAGTCATGAACTCAATGCCTTGGTTCTTGTTTGTTTGATGCATTTGGAATTAGACCGAGCTTAAGGCAGCACCACGTTTGGAATTTGTCTTGTGAAATTCGGTTTTAGCTTGATGCATTGCGATTTGAACCATTTCCCTATTGTACTTGAACCGTTAAAATGAAAATTTAAATATCTTGTTCACATTTGTCATGCAACTCATAGATTTCACTTGGACTCTCTTTCCCTTTTAACCACTCTTTTGCTAGTCCAAGTACAAAAACCCTACCCTAAGCCCTAACCTTCGTTTTAAGCCGTAAACACTTTTGTGAGAGCATGTGAGGCCTTTGCACCACTTTCGAATCTTCTTAGGCAAAAAGTGTTGGGTTTAGATCGACAAGGCTAGATTTCCATGTAGACGTTGGCTCACATCTCGAGTCAACACTAGGTTATGAGGTATGGTTACTGAAACGGCTTGACACCGAAATCGGAGGCCGATATTGCTGGGTAGACTAGGAAAAATGGGGGTATATTCAGATTGTTCATACATTGACAAAAGAGAAAGAAGAAAACCATTTATTCAGATGGGGACACGAATAAAAGAGATGGCGGCAAAAAATGAGGCTCAAAACCAATGAAGAAAAAAGGCGATTCCAAGAGAAAGCAAAAGAAGGCCAATCAACAAAGTCTAAAACCGGCCAACAACACCAAAGGTGAAACACAAGGAACGCAACAAAGGAGCCAGAAAGCCGAAACCGATCTCCAACAAAGAAGAAGTCCCCCGAAAATGACCAGGAAGGGTAACATCGAGGACAAATATCGGGTATAAGGCGAAATGCCAAGACAACGGGTACCATAGGAGGGAACAGTTTATAATAGGGTAGGAGACGAAATAGATGTTCTGGGTAGATGGAGGTCTAGCCTTGTATGCATCCATTGGTTTTTACCCTTAGCATTTTGCATTAAGAAGGTTCCTTTCATGAGTGATCTCACCTAAACACTTAGCCCGATTGCGCTACGAGTTCATATTTAGCTCGCTACCTTACCCTGAACCAAGTGAGTTGATTGACAGGTATGAATGAGATCCATGTTTTAATTTTCTTAATGAATGTGAAAGGGAATTGGGAATTTGAATTTGCATCTAAGTTAGGATTGATTTTACTTGATTTTGCGATGAATGTGGCTAAGGCTTTCTGGATAGGTAGAATTCAACTTGCATCCTAGAAACCTGAACTTAGACATTGAGTTGATTTCTTTTAAATGGCGTTTTGGATTCAACCTTACACCTTTTCTTTTAAAACCTCACCCCTCCAGTTGGCTTTTGCTTGAGGACAAGCAAAAAGGCAAGTTTGGGAGTGTTGATATCTTTGTAAATTGCATGGTTTTGACACACATTTCATGCTAGTTAGGATTTCATTCTTGCACTTTTATCTTTGCTTGCATCACTTTTTCACCCATGTTAGGATTAGATGCATTAGGTTAGGTTTCTGCATAGTCTTGCATGTTTGGAGTGTGTTCTCAGGTGCTTAGGATGATATGATCTGAAGAAGAGACCAAGGAGGGAGGTCACAAATGGAGAACGGAACCGGTAATATCGAGCATGGATCACGACCACGAGGCCAATTTAGACGAGTAGCAGCGACTTAGTCCCGAAAGGATAACCTCGGTGTGAAGATCCAGCAAGAGGATGCCCTAAAGACGGATATCGGAGCAAGGCAACGGGAAGTACCTGATTCAAGTACCAAGGAAGGCAAGCCTTCACGACATGATCCCGAAACACTTGCCCGATATGGAGCCTGCCCGAAGAATCAGAAGAGTTAGCGTTTCGGCTTGTTCATCACGACGTAAGCCCGAAACGCTAAAAGCCAAAATAGTACCATTTCGGGAAAGTGGTCCCAACGTTTTAGGTTTTTCCTCTTTTATGTATAAATACTCTCTCCTCCACTCTTATCCTTATCATCACGCTTTCTAGTTTTGCTTTTCTGTCTTCTCTTTCAAACCGAGAACTATTTTGTATTTTCACCATTGAAGCTTGTTTCAAAGCTTTGATTTTTATGCAATCTTGAAGTTTTAAGTATTATTGCTTAGTGTATTTCAAGAAAGCTTCTTCCTTTTCTTATTTTCGACTATCTTGCAACCCATGAGTAACCTTCTTATCCTTATGGATCTTGAGGTTTCTCAAATGGCGCGTGAGTAGTCTTTTTAGGATTTTGATGGGTTGAAAGGACCAAGGGACTCTCGGGTTTATATTTCTTGCTTAGCTAAAACATAAAGTTAGATTCTTTCTTGTTTATCATTCCCAAAGCTTAGTCTAGTCTGGCCATCTAGCCTAAAGTCCACAGGCGGCTTGACACGAACGCCACGTGCTTGCTTAGCCGGATCCATGAACAAGAGTTTGATTTCTTAGGCTAAGACTAACCATCTGTCTAAGAGTCTTACGGTTCAATAGGGACGTTGTAGATGCTTGTTTCTTCTATTGCACCACTATGCGAGAGCTAGTCTATGGTGCTAGAGATTCAAAGAGTTTAGACCCAAATACCATGGGCTAAACGATTTGAGGATCCCTTTACCTAAGAATCACCATCAAAAGACCAAGTCTTGATGTGATCCAAAAGCTTTAGCTTGATAAGTCGGACCGAGAGTTACCTAGTGCATGACACTCATCAAGATCCTTCTTTTGCCTTGAAAGTTTATCTTTTTACCGTTTAAGTATCTATTTCCTGCTTAGAATCTTTAGAGTTATTTTATTTGTGGTCTTGAGTGACACAAGATCAATCCTTTAGTGGTTTTTAGTAGTAAAGTCTCGACCTTTATCTATCTCAAACTTGACTTATGACACCGATATGACCGATCTGTTTACTAACGCTCCCAAAATGGTTTGATACCCCATACGCTATACTGTATTCGGTTAATAGTTTTGGGACATTGCTAAAAGGCTATAAAACCTATTTGTCACCTATCAAGTAAAGTCCATCCTCTCATATGTTTCTTGGATATTGCCTCCTTTCCATAGTAACACAATCAAGAAGGTTTTCAAGAGGACAAAAATGAGTGTCTTTTCGAGTTATATTACGAGATATATATATCTCGTAACTTTCCGATATTCTCCATATATATGATTGGGTTGTAATTTAGGCATATTCTCATTTACTTGGCTGTAAGTATATTAGTGATTAGGTCATGTTGTACCATATATAAAGGCCTTAGTGTCGATCAATGAACATATACACAAACCTATATTCGACTAAGGTTTTAATCAAGTTATTTACATATTTAGACATTTTTCCAGTTTTGATTTCATTTTAAACACTTTTTGTTATTGGGGCACTTTAACCACTATTCATTTCTCTTTAATACCATTATCTCTCTCTCTCTCTCTCTCTTGATAGGGTCAAAATTTTATCCAAATAAATCAACACTGCAAGTGCACAGCAATGTAGTTGAAGTATATGGGTTATCGAATCCCAAAGGAAGTAGATGCTACACTATGAATTCTAGGTTCGAATTAAGCTAGGAAGAGATAATTAAAAGTAAAAGACAGCGAGTAATTAAAAGCGGTGTAAGTACAGGAGACGAAACGCTAGGTTCAGGGAATTTCTCAGGTGAATCCTAATTGCAGGTCTAGACAGAACGTTAGGAAATATCAAGAACTGTTCTCGAACTCGAAACACTAATGTAAAATCAACCAACTCTCGCTGCGAAGATTATCTATGTCTAAACCCTAGAATTCTAAATCTCTTTGCAATCAAGCATTAAAGTTCAGGTTCGATTGTTCACAAAATCCCTAAACCAAATCTCTTTGCGATTAGGTATTTTGCTCATCTAACATTAGTTCAGGTAATTAATAATACTTTCGCTTCTATTAATTAACCTAAGATCAGATTCTAGGTCGCGAAGTTAAAATAAGCATTAATCATAAATCCAGATGAAGGACTCTAATGATTTTATCCTAACAATTTAATTCGACCTAACAATTCATCAATCACCTTTGAAAAACCCTAAACCTAACAAGCAAACTACTCAGACATGATTAATGAAACAGAAATCATTATTTGAATAGAAAGCATAAAAGAAATCAATAGAAGAAAATAAAGGAGTTCCAAATCTGCTCTAAAGGAGTCTGATTTTTCTCTCCAAAAACCTAAACTTTTATGATTCTTAAAGTATGAGATAATGCCTAAAAAATGGCTGAAAAACTATATTTATATGCTCAGATTCGAATCCCCAATTCCTTGGATCATTAGGAAAAGTCTTGGAGATTTCATTTTCTGCAAAATTCTAGAAACTTCACGTCTTAGGAATAGGAAAACCTGGTGTCTTTCGACACACATCGTGCAACTTCAATCCGACTTCAACTCTTCGTGACTTCAATTGTGCTCCAAAATGTATTCAAATCTCCAATTTAGCTCCAATTGTACCTGAACCTACAAAGACTCTAATATGACTCTAAAAATACCAAACGACTCTATAAAAACACTTATATCATTGTCCAAAAATGGGTAAAAATCATGATATATCAACTCCCCCAAACTTAGCTTTTGCTTGCCCTCAAGCAAAACCGAAACCAAGTATAGAGTCGAGGTTTGAAAACAGAAATATCCAGCTAACCTTCAGAACGCCACATCGAACCAACACTCGTGAATCCACATACCATTGAGCCAACCTTACCACAAGCTTAGCAATCTCCCAAATCAAGTTCAAATCCTTTTTGCTCACACAATTTTGAACTCAAACAACAGTATTGATCAAAGGACTTACAGATTCTTTCCATTCCTTAGTGCCTGATCAAGATAGTCATTCTACAGCTCTCCTATTTTCTCTTCCCTTAGTCAACTGCTGCCCATTTTCAGGGTGTTCTAAGATCTTTTCATTGACTTTTATCATTCTTTTGAAGTCTTGGAATAGTGCTACTCTTACTTGTGTTCCTTGTTAGGAGACAGGTTCATGAGCTCTCACTAATATTGTTCCTTGTGAGGAGACAGGCTCATGATGATCTTTGCACTATTCCTTTAACTTAGACTCCTTCTTTTCTTTTTCTTTTCTAAAGGAAAGATCAAGGAGAGACTGTAGTGTTCTTATCTTGTCAGTGCTGAAAGAGGAATCAAGTCCAATGAATACCAAGCTCTAAGCAGGAATCTGAACTTTCTTTGTTAGCTTGATCCACTTGCATCTTTCTACCTAGTAAAACCTCCAATTAACTGCTATGGAAATGGTCCTTCAAGTGTCAACTTCCTGTGGTTAGTTCCTAGAAAAACTAAAAATTCCAACACATTTTGACTCAATAAAACAAAGTTTTTAACTGACTCAAATGACTCTCAAAACAAAACACAAAGTTAGTAATCACCTCCCCCAGACTTAAACAACACTGTCCCCAGTGTTATTAAGCCCGAAGTTGGCTAAAAGAAAGATTAGAAACAACTTAAAAGACCAGATAGAAGACTTATCTTTGTCTGCGCATGGTGTCGATCGACACTGGTCTGAGTCGAGTCCAATGTCGTCTTTTTGCAACTGGCTGAAACTAGGACTTAGTAAAACCAAAACGAAATAAAAAGAAAAACCTTACCTAACAGTGGGTTGCCTCCCACTCAGCGCTCGTTTTCAGTCATTAGCTTGACTGTGTCGGGGTTCAGACGTCTGGTGGATCATAGGGTGGCATCGAATGCTTTCCAGACGAATGTCTTCTCATCCATGGTGGTGTATAGGCAGTAGGTGCATGAAAGCGACCAAGGAAATGAGGAACAACAGCAGGGTGGGAGGTGAGTTTGGGTGGGACACTTCGTTTTCCTGTAGAATCATCAAAAGAAACACCAAGCCTTCTACGAGAATCTCGTGGCTTGCATAAGTTTGAAGCACCTTTTGAACCTTTGGTATTCTTACTGAGAGGATCAGGAGGTTTGGAATTGATTCTAGCAAGTACATACCTTTGCTTTCTTCGAGGTTTCTGATCAGAAGGATGTGGAGTCGTCTGTTTGACCACATGTGATGGAATTGCAGCATTGGAAACAGCTTCTGGTGTGATACGCGAAGGGTGTCGATCGACACTAGGAGTGGTGTCAATCGACACCAACTCTGCAGCTCGAATCTCTGCACTCCTTCTGCAATTCATCTCTGCAATCCTTGCCTCCATCACAAAAATGTATTCCTCCATCAACTTGGCATTGATTAGACCTTCATCTTCGCCCATAGTCCTGAAGATATGATTGTTTCCACTCCAGTCTTCAAGCTCCACAATTTTCTCAGAATTCTCAGCCAATGCCTCTTGAACATCCACCTTGATCACTTGCTCTTTAGAATCCAGCTCCTTGTCAAATCCAGCAGTAATGGCATCTGAATGTTCCATGATTGGATCTTGATCCATAGAAATCTCTACTGAAAAAGATTGACCATTGATGGTGGAAGGTCCCCTTAACTTGTCCATGTAAAAATTCATGACAACATCACCCAAGTCAAGCTCTATTTTCCCTTTCCTCACATCAATAATGGCACCAGCTGAAGCCAAGAATGATCTTCCCAAAATAAGAGGATATGTAGGTTCTTCATCATATTTCAACACCACAAAGTCTGTGGGAATCATGCAACCTTCAATCTTCAAGGGAACATCTTCTAGAACACCTTCTGGGATTCTCTTAGATCGATCAGCTAGGACAAGGGAGATTTTGGTTGGCTTGAAATCAGTCATTCCAAGTCGAACAACAACTGAGTATGGTATCAAGTTGATACTTGAACCTAGATCACAGAGAGAACGAGGAAACCTTCTTGTTGAGATTGAGCAATCTAGCACAAAGTTCCCTGGATCGGATAACTTCTCTGGAATCCTCCTCTGAATCACAGCACTGACCTGTTCAGAAACCAACACCTTCTTCTTCTTCCTTGGAACTATATTCAAGAGAATTGCATTCATGTCTCTGGTAAGCAATGCTCCTTCTTCAGGACTCACACCATTGACAACCATTCTCTTGACATATCTTTTTAATGCAGGTGAAAGCTTGACTGCATCAACTAGGGGTAGCTCAACCATCAGCTTATCCATCATCTCCTTGCATCTGGCTTCTTCTCTCTCCTGTTTAGACTTTCTAGGATGTCTGGGATAGGGTATTTTAGGCTTTTACACTCTTTCCTCTGCACTTTTTGAAGCTTCAGGACGAATTGGTGAAATCTGGGCAGGGTGTCGATCGATACCCAACTGGTGTCGATCGACACTAGTGTTTTGTGTCGATGTTTCAGTGTCGATCCTGCTCGATTTCGCTTCGTCAGAGCTCGAATCGTCGGGCTTTTCTAGTGGTGTCGATCGACACTCAGCAGTGGTGTCGATCGACGCTAACTCTGGAACTGCAGCATCTTCTTCTTCAAGCTCCGCGAAATTTTCTGCACTTCCTACCATGATAGCATTGGCATGATGTCTGGGATTTGTATCAGTCTTTCCAGGAAGAAACCCGTCTTGTCTTTTCAAGGCTCTAGCAGTTTGAGCAACTTGAACATCCAATTGCTTCATATGAGAGTTCAAGCAATCGATCTTCCCATTCAAGTCTTGGTACAGTGAATCTATCTTCTCATTGAAATCCACTGTCATCGTCTGCTGTCCCTCCAGAATTTGCCCTAGCATAGACTCCATCTTATTGTCTTGTGCAGAAGGCTTTTGGTAAGAAGAAGAACCATAAGTTCTCTGGAAGTTGTTGTTCTGAAAAGGCTTATGGTAAGAAGAACCATAGCCTTGCTGATTACCAAACCTTTGACCTTGAAAACCAGCTCCATTGATGTAGTTAACCTCTTCTTCCTCAGGCTCGAATGTCTCCACCTCATTAGCAAAATTAACTTGCTTTTTGCCCACCAAGATGTCTAGCTTCCTGCTAACCTCGGCTATTTGGCTTCCTTCATTTGCACCAGCATGTTGTTTCCTCTCAAAGTCTGCATTCTTGGTGCTGTTGCAAGAGGCCAAATTCTCAATAAGCACCATCGCGTCATTTGGATATCTGGTGTTGAAGTTGCCATTGCTCGCAGCGTTTAAAGCCATCTGGTACCTCCAATCGATCCCTCGGTAGAAGATTCTGAGAAGTTGCGGCTCGCTGAAACCATGATGTGGGCAGTCCCTTTGGTAAGATTTGAACCTCACCCAAGAAGCTTTGAATGCTTCAGTGGGTCCTTGAGAGAATGCAGTGATTTTTTTCCTTAGCTCTTCGGATCTTGCGTCATCAAAGAAGTTCCATAAGAATGCATTCTTTGTTTCTTCACAAGTGGTCAAGGATCCTGGATCCAACTGCTTCATCCAGTATGATGCATCTCCAGCAAGTGAGTAAGGGAAAAGCTTGCAGAAGAGATAATCATTGGACACTCCATTAGCCTTAATGCTTGATGCCAAGTCTTCAAATCTGTCAATGTGGTCCATGGGGTGCTCTTGAGGAAGACCATGGAAGGGATGCTGAGCCACCAGTGTGTAGTATGCAGGCTTCAGCTCGAAATCATTCCTCTGGAATGCAGGAGGACAGATCGCAGCTCTATTAGTATATAACTGGTTTGGTCTGTTGTATTCACCAAGTGTTCTTCCGCGTCCAACGTCTGCATGTGCGGCGTTTATTTCTTGCTCGATGATAACAGCTCCATTATCATCAAGTCTCTGGCCACGATTGTTTCTCCTATTGCCGTCCAGATCCGTGAAGTTACCAGCCTCATCACGAATCATAATCACAGGCTCCGCCATCTCTGTCTGCGTAGGGTGTTGATCGACGCTAGTGTTGGTGTCGATCGACGTTCTTGCAGATTTTTGGTTTGTGCGTTCGAGACGGCCGAGTTCTTGGTTGAGTGCGATTAGTTCCTTTTCCTTGTTGCTTATGGTACTAAGCATGCACCTGAAACCAAAAATAAGAAACTAAAAGCGTCACTAACTAAAACAAAAATAAAACCTAGTCAAAATCCTAATGCTAGATTCCGTAGGCAGCTATTACTTCCCCGGCAACGGCGCCAAAAACTTGATAGGGCTTAAGTTTTACCCAAATAAATCAACACTGCAAGTGCACAGCAATGCAGTTGAAGTATATGGGGTTATCGAATCCCAAAGGAAGTAGATGCTACACTATGAATTCTAGGTTCAAATTAAGCTAGGAAGAGATAATTAAAAGTAAAAGACAACGAGAAATAAAAAGCGGTGTAAGTTCAAGAGACGAAACGCTAGGTTAAGAGAATTTCTCAGGTGAATCCTAATTGCAGGTCTAGACAGAACGTTAGGAAATATGAAGAACTTTTCGTGAACTCGAAACACTAATGTAAAATCAACCAACTCTCGCTGCGAAGATTATCTATGTCTAAACCCTAGAATTCCAAATCTGTTTGCAAATTCTAATAATTCAAACAAGCATTAAAGTTCAGGTTCGATTGTTCACAAAATCCCTAAACCAAATCTCTTTGCGATTAGGTATTTTGATCATCTAACATTAGTTCAGGTAATTAATAATATTTTCGCATCTATTAATTAACCTAAGATCAGATTCTAGGTCGCGAAGATAGAATAAGCATTAATCATAAATCCAGATGAAGGACTCTAATGATTTTATCCTACCAATTTAATTCGACCTAACAATTCATCAATCACCTTTGAAAAACTCTAAACCTAACAAGCAGACTACCCAGACATGATTAATGAAACAGAAATCATTATTTGAATAGAAAGCATAAAAGAAATCAATAGAAGAAAATAAAGGAATTCCAAATCTACTCTAAAGGAGTCTGATTTTTCTCTCTAAAAACCTAAAATTCTATGATTCTTAAAGTATGAGATAATGCCTAAACAATGGCTGAAAAACTATATTTATATGCTCAGGTTCGAATCCCCAATTCCTTGGAAGATTAGGAAAAGTCTTGGAGATTTCCTTTTCTGCAAAATTCTAGAAACTTCACGTCTTTGGAATAGGAAAACCTGATGTCGATCGACACCAACAGGCGGTGTCGATCGACACTCATCGTGCGACTTCATTCCGACTTCAACACTTCGTGACTTCGTTCCACTGTGCTCCAAAATGTATCCAAATCTCCAATTTACCTCCAATTGTACCTGAACCTACAAAGACTCTCTCTCTCTCTCTCTCTCTCTCTCTCTCTCTCTCTCTCTCTCTCTCTCT
>JAHZTW010000048.1:99425-157870 GCA_020283515.1 Alliaria petiolata
GTTGGATATCGGCTGCTAGGTAGTTCGCGATGTGTCGGAACCATGGTGTGTTGCATGCTGCAGAATTCGCCATAGGAGGATGTCTCATTGTCGGCTCGTTAGTCACGGGAACTGCATTGATTGCGTTTAAACTCTCTTCTGGGAGACCGTCGTTTATAGGGGTCGTATCCCTAAATGAAACTCGCGAAAGGTGATCGGCTGCTCCGTTATCAGCTCCTCTTCGATCTCTTATCTCCATATCGAATTCTTGGAGTAGGAGAACCCACCTAATAAGCCTAGGTTTTGTGTCTTTCTTTGTCATTATATGCTTGATTGCCTCGTGATCGGTGTGTACTATGACTTTCGATCCGACCAGGTATTGGCGAAACTTCTCGAAAGCGAACACAATAGCTAGGAATTCCTTCTCTGTTGTCGTGTAGTTGCATTGGGCGTCGTCCAGGGTCCTGCTCGCATAGTAGATTGCGTGCAGTTTCCTATCTTTCTTCTGTCCCAGCACTGCTCCAACTGCATAATCACTAGCGTCGCACATGATCTCGAACGGCTGCTCCCAATCAGGTGGTTGCACTACTGGGGCCGACACCAGAGCCTCCCTGATCTTGTGGAAAGCCTGCAAGCACTCTTCGTCGAATTTGAATTCCGCGTCTTTGCAGAGAAGACGGGTTAGCGGCCTTGCTATCTTGGAGAAGTCTTGAATGAATCTTCTGTAGAACCCTGCGTGACCCAAGAAACTTCGTATCCCCTTGACGTTTGATGGTGGTTGCTGGCTTGTCATGACTTCTATTTTTGCTTTATCGACTTCGATCCCTTCTGCGGAGACTTTATGTCCGAGCACTACGCCCTCTCGCACCATGAAATGGCATTTTTCTCAGTTCAGGACTAGGTGCTTGTCTTCGCATCTTTGTAAAACCTTCCCTAGATTACTCAAACATTCTTGGAAGGACGGTCCGTGGACCGAAAAGTCGTCCATAAAAACTTCCATAAATTTCTCAATATAGTCAGTAAAGATTGATAGCATGCACCTTTGAAATGTGGCAGGAGCATTGCAGAGGCCAAACGGCATTTGCCGGTACGCGAATGTTCCGTAGGGGCATGTGAAGGTCGTCTTTTCCTGGTCTTCCGGCCGTATTGGGATCTGAAAAAATCTGGAATACCCGTTAAGAAAACAATAGTACTGATGGTTTGCTAACCTTTCTAGCATCTGGTCGATGAATGGCAGCGGAAAGTGATCCTTTCTGGTCGCCGTGTTTAGCTTTCGGTAATCGATGCACATTCGGTGTCCGGTGACCGTCCTTTTAGCGATCATCTCGTCTTTGTCGCTCTTAATGACTGTAACTCCTCCCTTTTTCGGGACCATGTGAACCGGGCTTACCCACGTGCTGTCCGAGATCGGGTATATGATCCCTGCTTCCAAAAGCTTCATTACTTTCTTTTTGACCACCTCCATTAGGTTCGGGTTGAGCCTCCTTTGCTGCTCGACTGAGTTTTTAGCGTTTTCTTCCAAGTGGATCTTATGCATGCAAAGGTCTGGCGATATTCCAGGGATGTCATCTAAGGAATACCCTATTGCTCTCATGTGTTTTCGTAGCTCGCAGAGTAGCAAAGTTGCCTCGACGTTGTTCAAGCTAGAATTTATGATCACCGGATAAGTCGAATCCTTTCCCAGGAATGCGTACCTTAGCCCGGCCGGTAACGGTTTCAGCTCATCTTTTGGCGCTTTAAGTGGGTTCCAAGGGTCTGGAATTGTCGCTCGGGCGTCTCTTGGTGGTAAAGGCTTGCGCTCTTTATTTCCCAGATCTAGAAAGCGGGCGGGTCCGTCGTGGGGTTCGGTCTGATCCAGCATTCTTTCACAGCTTTTAGTCTCCTCGTGACTTGGGTAGCTTGCGGTGTTCGTGTTTGTCAGGGGCACCTCTAGCGGGTCGTCCATAAGCATCTCCTCATATATTTCTTCCACAGATCCTGCGAGTTCATCGATGCGAAAAACCTGCCCATCCAAGGTAGGCTTCCCAAAATCTTTGTTCATATCGAAATTCATGACCAGATTCCCCAGGTGTAGTTCTATCTTTCCTTTTGGAACGTTGATGACCGCTCCTGCTGTAGAGAGGAATGGGCGACCTAGGATAAGTGGGTCTCGAGGTTCCTCTTCGATATCTAGCACCACAAAGTCGGTCGGGATTGCGCAGTCCCTGATGACGACTTGGACGTCGACCAAAACTCCAACGGGCCGTCTGGTCGATCGGTCTGCCAGGATTAGGGTGATTCTTGTAGGTAGGAATTCGTAGTGTCCGAGGCGTGTTGCTACAGAGAGCGGCATCATATTGATGCTTGACCCCAGGTCGCATAGAGCTCGCTTAAACACTTCTTCTCCAATTGAACAAGAGAGTACAAAACTGTCGGGGTCTTCATGTTTTCGAGGGGAAAGGTTCTGGATGACAGAGCTGTATTCTTGCGTGATCATCATAACTCCCTCTTCCATGGTGAGAGAGTTGGTAAGGATACTCTTCATGTACCTTCTCAGCGTTGGGATCATGACGCAGGCTTCTATAAAAGGCAGTCTCACAGAGAGCTGTCCTATTAGCTCCTTAAGTCTCGCTTTTTCTCTCTCTTTCCTAGGCGTGGATAGGGTGCTTTGGTTGCGTGGACTTGTGCCGGCGGTGATGGTGTTCCTTCTTCCTGTGGGATGTCTTCGGTCCCGGCCTCCCCATTGACGCCGCCTCGTCCTTCGTTTCTGAGTATTTGTTCTTCTCTGCCGCTGTCCTTCTCCCTTTCCACTGTTTCTTTATCTTTTGGAAGTTCGGGTTCTTTGTAGGTTAAACCGCTTCTAAGCTCTACTGCTTTTACTGTGCCGTAGCAGCGTCTCTTCCTTTCGTCTTCTGGTTTTGCCATTCTTCTTTCTCCCTTGGTCAGTCTCTCATTTTCTCTCGCCACTATCCGTATTTAAGAAGCGAGGTGTTCGATCTTACCATTCGTCTCATGGCGGTTACGTTCGGCTTCTCTCTTAGCATCGCTTGAGGTTCTCTCGAAAGAATCCACGAGCTCCTGTATCTTGTCTTCAAGTCTATTGATTCTATCCGAATGGTCTTGGTGGATTGAGAGGTCGAGGGAGTGATTCACTCCCATTAGATCTCGGGTTTGATGGCCACCGTTATGACGAACTATGCTCCTTTCTAAGTTCTCGTGATGGGGGTCGGGGTTGCGGCAGTGACTTGCGTTGATGTCCTGGTTCGAGTTGTAACGCATGCGGAAGTCTTGTAGTTCTCGGATGGCTTATGACTGTTGTGTACGTTCTGAGTCCATTTTAGCCAGTGCGCCCATTATGACTTTCAAAGGGTCATCTTCGGCTTCCTCTCTGTGGCTAGCCCCATTCCCAGGATCGTTAAGGCCGTTGTACTCACTAGTGGCCAGATTGGTCACCAATAGTCGCGCTCCCTTCACTGATTTTGATGAAAAGTCTCCATTGCTTGCAATATCCAGCGCGTCTTGGAGTTTCCTGTTGACTCCTCGGTAGAACGTGCTGATCACGTGTTCGTCGGTGAATCCGTGGTGTGGACAGTCCCTTTCATAGCCCTTAAATCGTTCCCACGCTTCGATGAGAGTCTCACACCTTTCCTGTTGGAACCCTTGTATCTTGTTCCTTAGGAGGTAGGAACGGGATTTGGTGTAAAAACGGTTCAGGAAAACTTTTCTGCATTCTTCCTAGGTGGTTATGGACGCTGGGGCTAGGGATCTCAACCACTTGCTTGTTTTTTCTCCTAGAGAGTAGGGAAACAGCATGCACCTCAGATAATCTCCATTAATCTTGGAAATGGCGCAGATTCCTTCGAATGATTCGATGTGCTCGATGGGTTGCTCTGATGGTTGCCCTCGGTATTGGTTCTTCTTAACCAGGTCTATAATGCGTTTCTTGATCTCCAAATTATCTCCTTCAGGTAACGTCAATCGAAAGGGTTTCGGTCTTAGAAGGACTTGAGGGGCGCGTCGAACTCTGAGATTGCAGGCGCGTCCTCAGCGAACGTCTCGTCTTCGTCACTCAACAGATCTTCTTCTTCTTCCACCCGTTGTTCTCCGTTTAGATTAAACGGATCTTCAAGAGCTTTGGGGTCTCGAAATTGATCCCCCAATAGAGAAGTACCTGCAAGGCGAGGAATTAAACGAAAAGTTCAGTAATTGTTCTGTTGATTTTTCGGTCTAGGATTCGTGAGAAGCAAATCAATAGTCCCCCGCAACGGCGCCAAAAACTTGATGCAACAGGTTTTAGAGTCTGTTTTCGAGTTTTAAATTTATAACCCTATTGCGTGCAAGTGCACAGATGTGCGTTGTAGTATTTAGGGTTTCGAACCACAGAGACTATGTTGCTTCAAGCAAATCACTAAAACAGAAAACCAAATAAAAACGACCGGATTAAAGATTGGTTTTAGGGATGATGGTTTAGTAACGAAACGAAAATCAAGAGGGTTTGTAAAGCTATAAGACGGAACGCCGGGTTTCAGGGATCTCTCGGGTGTTTTACGGAATGATTCTATGATTGAAACACTTAACCTAGGCAAATCAATTCAACTGGTTCTTAATCTCAAACACGAAAATGGTCGGATCCCCCTTTCGGAAAACCAAACACCTAAACCTAAACTGCTCGTTCCCTCCCCTTCGGTAGCGACTTCACAGCAAGATCAGCTATAAGATTAGGTTCAATGAAGCTCACAGTGCACCGCCGATATGCATAAGCATCCTTCGGTACCTGCTCGTTTAAAACTATGTCCGGCCAATAGATTCAGCTCTCACGCGGTTCTAATGATCCTACAATCGATCCTTAAGTGGCCAATCAAAGATTACGCAATAAGAAAGAATCCAAACGAAGAACAGTGAAAAGCATACTACCTACGATCTAACAACCTAATCGAATCAAACCATAAAATCCCTTGAGAAACCCCCTGCGAAACCCAACAATGAGACTACTCAGACATGGATGTGAAATTCATTATCATTGCAATTGGTAAAAGAAATCACAAAAAGTCTGAAAAGAAAAGGTTTTATATAATGCAAAGGAAGTGCAGAAAAGAGATGAAAGAGAGTATCGAATGGGACGACGAGGTTGGGAAGTGGAGAAGACGGCTTTCGCTCCTCTTCTCTTCCTTCTTAGCGGCGGTGCTCTTCTAGGTTAGGGTCTTGTTGGCTAAATATGAACTCCTCCAAAAATAAGAGTAGCTGCGAGTATTTATAGGTCTCTAGGGTCTCTTAGGCGTGACTTAGGGTTCCACCGAATTTGGTGGTCATCGGGCTTGTTTTGGGTATGCAAACGGGCTCGGAAATGTTACTTGTCTCGGCCGCGCCACCGTGGGTTCATGGGCCGGCCATTGGCCTTCTGAGCTTTCCTGGCGCGGCCATCCTTCCTCTGAGGATGTGTCTGACGGGCCTTCTTCTTGCTTCGTAACTTGAGATTCAACCGTGGGATTGGCCTCAAACCACTTCGACGTGAAAGGTAGTAATTCAGGCTATCTTGTCACCAAAATTCAGCTCGATCCCGTGGTGGGAAAATCTCCGTCTTGTGCTAAAATTCTGTCAAAAAGCTCATGTTCTGAAAATGTCCGTTTTGCTCCGTTTTGCTCCCTTTTTCCTAATATTTCCTGAAAAGAGTCTTGAACACACAAATACTCGAAAACTACTAAATATACATTAATACCTTAGTGAAATGCTTATTAAAGCACTCATTTATGAAAGTAAAAATGGGTAAAAAGAAAAGGTTTTATATAATGCAAAGGAAGTGCAGAAAAGAGATGAAAGAGAGTATCGAATGGGGCGACGAGGTTGGGAAGTGGAGAAGACGGCTTTCGCTCCTCTTCTCTTCCTTCTTAGCGGCGGCGCTCTTCTAGGTTAGGGTCTTGGTGGCTAAATCTGAACTCCTCCCAAAATAAGAGTAGCTGCGAGTATTTATAGGTCTCTAAGGTCTCTTAGGCGTCACTTAGGGTTCCACCGAGTTTGGTCGTCATCGGGCTTGTTTTGGGCTTGCAAACGGGCTCGGGAATGTTACTTGTCTCGGCCGCGCCACCGTGGGTTCTTGGGCCGGCCATTGGCCTTCTGAGCTTTCCTGGCGCGGCCATCCTTCCTCTGAGGATGTGTCTGACAGGCCTTCTTGATTGCTTCGTAACTTGAGATTCAACCGTGGGATTGGCCTCAAACCACTTCGACGTGAAAGGTAGTAATTCAGGCTATCTTGTCACCAAAATTCAGCTCGATCCCGTGGTGGGAAAATCTCCGTCTTGTGCTAAAATTCTGTCAAAAAGCTCATGTTCTGAAAATGTCCGTTTTGCTCCGTTTTGCTCCCTTTTTCCTAATATTTCCTGAAAAGAGTCTTGAACACACAAATACTCGAAAACTACTAAATATACATTAATACCTTAGTGAAATGCTTATTAAAGCACTCATTTATGAAAGTAAAAATGGGTAAAAAGAAAAGGTTTTATATAATGCAAAGGAAGTGCAGAAAAGAGACGAAAGAGAGTATCGAATGGGGCGACGAGGTTGGGAAGTGGAGAAGACGGCTTTCGCTCCTCTTCTCTTCCTTCTTAGCGGCGGCGCTCTTCTAGGTTAGGGTCTTGGTGGCTAAATCTGAACTCCTCCCAAAATAAGAGTAGCTGCGAGTATTTATAGGTCTCTAAGGTCTCTTAGGCGTCACTTAGGGTTCCACCGAGTTTGGTCGTCATCGGGCTTGTTTTGGGCTTGCAAACGGGCTCGGGAATGTTACTTGTCTCGGCCGCGCCACCGTGGGTTCTTGGGCCGGCCATTGGCCTTCTGAGCTTTCCTGGCGCGGCCATCCTTCCTCTGAGGATGTGTCTGACAGGCCTTCTTGATTGCTTCGTAACTTGAGATTCAACCGTGGGATTGGCCTCAAACCACTTCGACGTGAAAGGTAGTAATTCAGGCTATCTTGTCACCAAAATTCAGCTCGATCCCGTGGTGGGAAAATCTCCGTCTTGTGCTAAAATTCTGTCAAAAAGCTCATGTTCTGAAAATGTCCGTTTTGCTCCGTTTTGCTCCCTTTTTCCTAATATTTCCTGAAAAGAGTCTTGAACACACAAATACTCGAAAACTACTAAATATACATTAATACCTTAGTGAAATGCTTATTAAAGCACTCATTTATGAAAGTAAAAATGGGTAAAAAGAAAAGGTTTTATATAATGCAAAGGAAGTGCAGAAAAGAGACGAAAGAGAGTATCGAATGGGGCGACGAGGTTGGGAAGTGGAGAAGACGGCTTTCGCTCCTCTTCTCTTCCTTCTTAGCGGCGGCGCTCTTCTAGGTTAGGGTCTTGGTGGCTAAATCTGAACTCCTCCCAAAATAAGAGTAGCTGCGAGTATTTATAGGTCTCTAAGGTCTCTTAGGCGTGACTTAGGGTTCCACCGAGTTTGGTGGTCATCGGGCTTGTTTTGGGATTGCAAACGGGCTCGGGAATGTTACTTGTCTCGGCCGCGCCACCGTGGGTTCATGGGCCGGCCATTGGCTTTCTGAGCTTTCCTGGTGCGGCCATCCTTCCTCTGAGGATGTGTCTGACGGGTCTTCTTGCTTGTTTCGTAACTTGAGATTCAACCGTGGGATTGGCCTCAAACCACTTCGACGTGAAAGGTAGTAGTTCAGGCTATCTTGTCCCCAAAATTCAGCTCGATCCCGTGGTGGGAAAGTCTCCGTCTTGTGCTAAACTTCTGTCAAAAAGCTCATGTTCCGAAAATGTCCGTTTTGCTCCGTTTTGCTCCCTTTTTCCTAAGATTTCTTGAAAAGAGTCTTGGACACACAAATACTCGAAAACTACTAAATATACATTAATACCTTAGTGAAATGCTTATTAAAGCACTCAGTTATGAAGGTAAAAATGGGTAAAATATGCATGTTATCAGGAGACTTGTATAGAAAATCTATCTGCATCGTTAGCTAGGCTGAGGCACCTCGAATTTCTTTTTATTTTGAAAGACAAGGGTAACCATGATGAAGATAGATCTTCGAAAATCGATCCATGGTAACAAATATGGAATCGTGACCACGTTGTGTGCGAGGCAATCCAAGAACGAAGTCCATACTTATGTTAGTCCAAGGTTGAGAAGGAATTGGCAAAGATAGATACAATCCAGCATTGGAAGCATGTCCTTTCGAAGCTTGACATACCCCACATCGAACAACAAACCGTTCTACATCTCATTGAAGAGAAGGCCAAAAGTACGAGACCGTTACCAACTGAAGGGTTCTGTCACGACCAATGTGTCCTTCGTTGTGAAGCTCACGAATTATTTGTAGGCGGAGGCTACAATCAGGAATACAAAGTCGATTACAACGAAACAAAAAACCCTCCACGATCACGTACTCAACACTTTGATTCAGCTGCACATCATTCCATATTTTACCAAAGAACGGATCGGCTGGGTAAAGATAGGGAAGAGCTGAGAACCCAACAATTGAAACGTGCAACGTAGAAAGCAAGAAATGACGACGACTCAACGCATCGGGAACCTTATTAAGCGTACCTGCCTTATGTTTGATACAAAAAGTAAATTGTTGCAGATACGCAAAACAAGAAGCATGACAGGACGAGACTTTATCTTGTGAACTCATGTGTTTAAGGGCGTTATAGTCGGTGTATAGAACAAACTCGTGGTGAAATAGGTAATGTCGCCAATGTTTAATAGCTTGTACCACCGCGTATAGTTCAATATCATAAATACTATACCGCACACGTGAACCAGCAATCTTTTCACATGTGTTTAATTGCCTGTCTGATGCTTCTAAAAGTGGGTTCCGCCCAAAAATGAAGTGTTGATGGATAGTTTCGGTCTACCGGTTGCCATCTGACCAGAGACACCATCCAATAATCGAAATGGTATGGTTCCATGTGTAACACCTCAACAATGTCTTCCTCGGCGTCAAAGTTGTATTGGAAACCCAAACCCAAAATCATCTTCCAAATCCGAGACAAAATGTATAATAGAGACTTCATATCCTCCAGAACATGATTCATACATCTCCCAATGAGTGTGCATGAATAGCCCTTGATCAAGTCCGAGTTATCAAAATGTGGCACCGTGAATTTTCAATCGAGGATTCAATGTCTCCTTCCCCTTGTTTGAACCACCCGAAGTGAGTCTGGAAGCTTGAGACATTGTTTGCTCTATCAAAAACTGAGAAACCGAGAATTGTAAGAGAGCAAGAGAAAATATTGAGAATGATATGAATTATCACCCCCATCTCTTATCTACAATTAAATTCAAATCGATGTAAGTAATGAAATCAGTAAATGATATCCCGCGAACAATCCCTAATTGATCCGCCATAAATTTCTGATTCTGAATTTGAAATCCCATGATAATCATGAGAAATCTAGTTACCTTAACCAATTCGGATTCCACAAAGTTTCCGAGAAGCCCGATCGCATCTCCTAATGATCCCATATAACAATCGAAGCACTCCGATTGATACCGCATGGCAAGTGTATATGGACTTTCCTAAGAAATCTCAGAGGAGAATTTGGCCACCATTGATGATCTCGTCAATTGAAGATTGCGATAGATCTTCCCCCATAATTCCATCACCATACTCAATAACCGTATAGACCGTATCAACCATTAACGAATTCGATCCACAAACCAAAATTGAAAGTGTAATCATCGATCTGATTCAATCTTCATACTCATCTCCTAATCGCCCTAGACATCACAGCCTTAGGGTTTCGTGAGTGTTTTTATGTTTTGCAATTAGTTTAGTGTTATAATTTAATTAGATTAAACAAAATTAAAAAAGCAGAGAAAATTTGTGGTACTGATATATCAACAAATTTTGTTTCCATTTCATGTTTAATATATGTTAGATGTTTAGGACACCGCATTAGAGTTTATATTATTTTAAAAATAAAATCAAAACGTTCAATGTATTTTCTTTTGCTATCCCAGAAACTCTCCTTTTATTTAAGAAAAATAGAAATTGACAGAAAAACCATATTTTATATCTTAACTTTATTTTTCTTTAACAAATTTCTAGTGCATATTTCCTGTCATCGAGAATTCAATACCCTTTTGTACCATTGCATTTGGTGTGCAATTGCATGAATATTAATGGATTAAAACTCCAAACATGAGTCTTAATTAGAATTTATCTATATGGATGATAATTCTGCAGATTATAGATTTCAGAATCAAAATAGCTAATCTCTACTTACTTATCACGTGGATTTAATTTTATTATATAAAATTGATGTTTTAAATTCAGTAATTAACATAATCTTAACACATATCAAGTTTATCGATAAGATTTCGATTACATATTACAAATTCGATTTTAACATAAAAAGAGAAACTATAAATTCTTAACATAAATTTTTGACATATTGTTAAGGGATTTTAATGACAAAAACCCTCAACTATGGGTTCATCCATTTTTAAACCTTCAACTATCTTTTTAATAAACAAAACCCTCAACCAATATCGTTAGTGTAATTAACCCTCTGATTCTTGAAACGTTTAAACCCTAAACGGTTTCTGTCTATAATAACAAAGTGTTGTTTTTTTAGACAGAATGACGTGTTGTCTCAAATAATAAGTGAAATAATAAATTATTTTTAAAAAAAAGTTCGGAGTACGGAAATCATCGTTACCCAAAATAAAATTCCCAAATTTATAATTTAGAATTCTTGAGTGAATAAATTTTGAACCCAACAAAATCGACTTAGAATCCAAGAAAGCTAGATCTCCAAGCACATTAAGATAGGCCTATAATATCTGACTGTTTTGATTTTCCCCTAAATCAAAATGGAACTTGGTTTTCACAAGCATCGTCATAAGGCAACGTAAAAACAGAAATTCACCACTGTGCCAAAATAAAATAACGAGGAAACATAATACCTTACCAAAATAATTAAGACAAATTAAGACAAAGAGTCAAAGATCAGAAGAGAAAAGTGCAGCATTATCTTCTTTGATTAGCTTCAAGCTGAAAATAGAGCATCTTAAAATGTAAGACTTGCAAGATATGTCTAAAACAAAACAGCAACATGGTTTTATAAAAAAAAACGAGCATCTTAAAAAGCAAAACCTTAAAAAAAAACTGAGTATCATTCTCTAAGAAACTAAGGAGGATTGTGTTGGTTGAGTGGTAGCGTCTTCTTTATCCATTATCTTCTGTTTTTTTCTAGGCCTTCCTTTAGGTTGCTTGGGTGGCTAAGGCACCGCTTGGGTGTCTACTGTTTATGTGCTAAATTCAAACACCTCGTCGTTCTGTCACAAAAAAAACAACACTTTGTTATTATAGAGAGAAACCGTTTAGAGTTTAAACGTTTCAAGAGACGGAGGGTTAATTACACTAACAGATATTTGTTGAGGGTTTTGTTTATCAAAAAAATAGTTGAGGGTTTAAAAATGGATAGACCCATAGTTGAGGGCTAAGGCACCGCTTTAAAAAATCCCTATTGTTAACATAAAAATACAAAATTACAAATCTCTAACATATATAGGAAAAAAATTAAATAGGAAACAGACCTTCCTTTGCTTGGAGATCGATTCTGTTTGGGAGAGAATTACTTCTAACAGGGTTGAAAAAAGAGATTGGCAATGGGAATCATACTCTAGTATGGATGGACCCTTGGTTGTGTGATGGAAGAATGAGAAGACCGTTAATGATGAACCCAATCAACAATTTTTATCTAAGGGTTAGCGATCTTATAGATCAGAGTTTGAGAAACTGGAATAGATCAAAGTTAGAGGATCTTTTCTATCCGAATGATGTTTCTCTGATTGTGGAAAGAAAACCGGCGATTCAGGAGGAAGACTCTTGGTCTTGGATACATAACAAGAACGGAGATTACTCTGTGCGGTCAGGGTATTGGCTTGCTTTCCAACATAGTAAGAAAGAGCTTATTCAGCAAACATCAATGTTGCCATCAACTAATAGTCTAAAGGAATCGATTTGGAAGATCAAAACGGCTCCGAATATAAGGAATTTTTTATGGCGAGTTTTAAGTGAGGCATTGCCGGTCGTGGATAAGTTACTTTCCCGAGGCATAAAAGTGGATTCACGGTGCCAATTGTGTGGAATAGAAGGCGAGAATATAAATCATATTTTGTTCAGCTGCCCTGTGGCAAGACAAGTCTGGGCACTTTCGGGTTTCCCATGTCCCAAAGAAGGTTTTGATCAGGGTTCAATATTCACTAATATGAATTGGTTGTTGAACTCTACCAATTCGAAGTCCATTCCGGTGGAAACTCGAAACACAATGCCTTGGATCCTATGGTTATTATGGAAAAATAGGAACAATTTTTTGTTCAAAGGAGTCACTTTCTCAGCCTTGGTCACCATTAAAAAGATAAGAGATGATACTGAATAATGGTTCACAGTTCAACGGGTAGACAGAGAACGGACTACTATTGCTCAGTCTTACCAGGTGACAAAAAAAGAAGTATGGAAGCCACCGATTGAGGGATGGCTTAAGTGTAACATCGGGTATTCGTGGTCAAAAGGAAATGAGTTGGCCGGTGCTGCTTGGGTTTTAAAAGATGTGAAAGGTTCTGTTTTACTTCATAACAGAAGAGCATTTTCACAGATTCGCAACTTCTTTGATGCCAAGTTCAGAAGCATATTGTGGGCAATGGAAAGCATGGCATCTCATCGATTGGGTAAGGTTTTATTTGCATCGGAAGCTTCAGATTTGATGAGTGCTCTTTCTCGACCTAAAGCCTGGCCTTCCTTTAAATCTTATGTGGCTGACTTTGTTTTTTCTTTGAGAACAATTCTTGTGTGGAATGTGCAGATCGAGAAGGCAGCTAATAATAGAGGTGCGTCTCTCATCGCTCAAAGCATGACAGCTCAAAATCGTTGTCACTCTTATGTTGCGATGAATTGTCCTTCTTGGCTTTTTTGTTTCTTTGAAAATGAGAAACGTCTTGCCTCTGTATGATGTTGTCTATCTTTGGCTTTGGTATAGTGTTCCGTAATCTTTGTATAGTTTTGTCCTTCCCAGTTTACTCATGTATGAGGCATTTTTGGAAAAGATGGATCTGTCCACTCGACCTATGCTGTATGTGGGTCTTTATGACCATTATTAATACTAAACAGATGAAAGAAAAAAAAAAGGAAAAAAATTAATATATATTTAATGTAAAAATAAAATTCAAATTTTAAAAGAAAAAAAATTATAATAAAAAGATAAATAAAGTCTTTTTTCATCTCCAATCATAGTAAGTAAATTATAACATGTACAACCAGGTCAACATGGAGATAAATACAAACTAAATTTTATTTATTTAATTATTTATAGTAGATACAGGTAAGCCGCTGATTCAAGACTAAATTGATTTTTGTTTATTTCTTTATATATTTATCCAAGTGGGCAACTTGGTTCTTATTTTTAAGAGTCAACTCAATCACAGAAAACAACCCGAGTAACAAAGACGTGCTATTTCAATATGTTTATGAATTGCGATTCGTGATTTTTTTTTTTTGAAAATATGGACCGTTGAACTAAATCAACCAGGTAGCTCATTGATTTATGTGTTTTTCGTTCTTTATGATTATCTTCTGATCTTTTGATCATCTTCTCTTTCATTTATTTTTCTATCTCCTTCAGGAAACTTTCTGCTTGTTACTTACATAGTTCAAAAACTTGGTCTATACATAGGCGTCTAGGTTCCATGAACCTTCAGACGTCCCAATTTTATTATAATCAATAAATCGAATCAATAATTATCGGTGAAAGCTCTATTTTTATGTATATACATAGTTGAATAATAAATAAAAATAGAGCTTTCACCCATAGGTGGAAGCATAAACACTTATTTAGTAGGGATCGACCCCGCGTTGCGTAGAGTAATTTCTTAATTATATTTCAGATTTTACAATTTCATATAATTTATATTATTGTTATGGTTATTTTTAATTAAAATTTATTTTGAAAATCTAATTATTTCTATTTGTATCAGTTATACTCTTAACCGAAATATCTTTACTTTCTGTGATACCACTCAAGCCTAAATGGAAGCTATTTGATAGATTGCCTTAAGTACTTTGAAATTAACTATGAAAAAAAAGACGTCAATACAGGTCTAAACAGACTCACACGTCTCATAACAATCTCAACCTGACTGTCATTTGATAAAGGGGGAACTTTTCAAATTGTCACTCTTAATCTTTTAAAACACGAAGGATCCGCTGTTATAGAACTGTCACGTATGTCTCAGCCTGTAACCCTGCTCCTAAACTCTGCAACTTTGAGTTTAATTCGCTCTCAAAATTATTGGTGGAACACGTAACAGATGAAGATGTAGATCCTGAAGACGCACAGCTTGCATCAGGACTAACATCAAGAGGATCGAGAGGAAGCTTGTAGCTGAGGAAGCGTGAAAGCTGATGTGGCAAAATGATATATCAAAAGCAGCTCGGCGAATATTTGAAGCGATATGAGCGAGAGGATAAAGGCAACTTGCAGAAAAGAAGATACGTTGCTGATACTCGATGATTCTAGGTTTAGGGTTTTGGGTAGTTAGTTTAAATAGGAGTTGTGGGCAAAGTAGAGAACCAACACTTTGAGCCGCAACTTGGGAGATTTGTTTTTCCTTCGAACTTCATACAAAGAAAGTAGTGAGAAGGTGAGTGTTCGTTCTCTTGATACACTTGTGTGTAATCTAGGTTGAGAACGTTAGAATTAGGAATCGGTTGGGTACAATCTAAAGGTTTTAGAGTTGTGTAACACCAACACAATTGTAATATGTAAGGATTAAGTTGTAAGATTGTGCGTGCTGGATTTCGCACAATAGATTTCCTGTTAAGAAATAGTAAAGAGGACGTGATGATTTTAAGTGAAAACCAAAGTAAAGATCCAAAAATGGTGATTTTATTATTGCCGCTTCGATAAGCTTTTTAGGGTACAAGTGTTTTGCTAGGTAAAACGGGGATCCCGCTACGAATGAGCTAAGGTTCATATTTATACAATTCTACCCGTAATCTAAGCGAGTATCTCGGAGAATCTCCTCGTAGATTCTTCTTTATCTCCCCTTGGCGGCGCTCCCTTCCACGAAGCTTCGTCTTCTAGGGCGAGCTTTACTTCGGGCTTCCTCGTGGAATTGGACTCGGCCCATTTGCACGAGGATCCGTCTTGGGCTCGGCCTCGCGCCTTGTCTTGGTCACGAACTCGTGCCTTGTCTTGGTTTAGTTCGTGCACGAATCGTGCATGATTTGGTATGGCTTGTGCACAATTCGTACATTCTTTGGTTCGGTTCGGATTCTGCACAATTTGTGCACCAAGCCGAGCCCGGATTGTGCTTAGTTTATGCACGGTTAGGTTCGGCTCGGTTTCCGCACAGTTTATGCACCGAGCCGAGCCCGGATTGTGCTCTGTTTATGCACGGTTCGCTTTGGTTCGGTTTCTGCACAGTTTGTGCACCGAGCCGAGCCCGGATTGTGCTCGGTTTATGCACGGTTCAGTTCGGCTCGGTTTCTGCACAGTTTGTGCACCGAGCCGAGCCCGAATTGTGCTCAGTTTATGCATGGTTCGGTTCGGCTCGGTTTCTGCACAGTTTATGCACCGAGCCAACCCCGGATTGTGCTCTGTTTACGTATGGCTGAGAAATCATCTTGCATACTTAGCCATTTCCTCCATCAATCTTGAATGGGTGAAAACCGACCTCAACATTTAGCCCCCCAGCTCGTTAGACTCAGAAGTTGGGCAAGACCGATATCCAAAAGGTGCCTTGATCTGTTGCCGAGGCGTTTGACCTCGCCGCCGAGGTATTTTGCTTAGTCGCCGAGGCGCTGGCTCAGTTTTAAACTTGTCGTCGAAGCGTCAAGTTTGTCGGTTCAGTTTTTAGCTCGTCGCCAAGATGTTTAACTCGTTTTCGAGGCGTTTCACTTTGGCACCGAGATGTTTTACTGAGTTGCCAAGGCGCTTTACTTGTTGTTGGCGAGGCGTAAAACTTGTTTGTTGAGGCGAGGTGTGGGACTTGTAGCAGAGGCGTTGAAGTTTTGTCTCGATCCTTAACTTGTAGTCGAGGCGCTAAGCTTGTTGGCTCGGTTTTTAACTTGTCGCCAAGGTGTTTGACTTGTTTGCCGAGGCGTTTAAGTCGTAACCGAGGCATTTTGAACTGAGCTTTCGCCTCGGTTTCCTCTGGGGGACCTCTCTCGCCTCGGAGCATTAGACACTTAGAGAATCTTTACAACTTTTTCCTCGTGTGAGCTTTCGATTTGGGGCCGACGACATTTGGTTTGGGCCCGCGTTCTACTCCTGAAGGCCCATTGCCCATTTGCAAGATTCGGATCCGTCTCGAGAAGTGGAATCGTCTCGCGTGCACCCGAGGCGACGCACCAGCTTGTCTATAATTACCGAGGTTCCTCCATGATGTCGCAACTAGAAGCGTAAAAGACAGGAAAGCTAAGAAGCTCGAGATTTCTAACTTTAATGTCGGAAACCTTGTGAGACAGATGAATTCACGCAAGGGTCTAGAGAAGAAAGTCTCTTACTCTATTAATCAAAAATCAAGGAACAATAGAGGTGTCTCTCGCCTATTTATAAGAAGAGAATCAAAGGCAAAACCCTAAATCAAGTCGGTTGTCTAAAACAAAAAAAGAAAATACTAAAGTAAAGGAAAAATTCCAAAACGATAATTAACTAAAACGTATGCTCTGTTTCAACTTCTAGAATACTCTGCTTTGTTGATGAAGATAAAGCTAATGATGATCTGGTTCATTGTTGATGATGTTGCTACATCAGGTCACCCCGGGTAAAGAAAAATTCGACCCCGAATTTGTATCATCTTCACTAGTCACGTACCTAACCAAATGTTTGACATTAAATACATCCGCTATCTTCATGTGAGGAGGTAATCGCAGCCTATAAGCATTGTTGTTGATCTTCTCAAGCACCTCCAATGGACCAATCTTTCGAGCTTTCAACTTGTTATACGAATTTGGTGGGAAACGGTCTTAGGTGAGGACAGCCCACACTTGATCTCCCACTTGAAATTGAACATCTCGCCTATGAGTATCAACCGCAGCTTTATATTTGGTGACAGCAGCTTCCAAATTGTCTTTGACTTGTTGATGAATTGTTGCAAACGTCTCGATCACATCACAAGCTCTCCCATGAAATCATATACGATCTGGAGCAATGTTTAAGTCGATTGGGCCTCTTGGAATGAAACCATAAACCACGTGAAAGGGACTGAAATCTGTTCTTCGATTCACCGCATGATTATGTGCAAACTCGGCCTGACACAAAACTGAATCCCAATAGCGAATATTATCTCCCACTAGACACCGCAGAAGGTCACCAAGTGCCATGTTTGTTACTTCTGTTTGCCCATCGGTTTGAGGATGATATGCTGAGCTCATATCGAGGCTTGTACGGAGTAAACGCCATAAAGAACGCCAGAAGTGACTAAGAAATCGTGAGTCTCTGTCGGAAACAATGGAAAGAGGAAGACCATGAAGCTTATAAATCTCTCGAAAGAACAAAATAGCAACTTGCACCGCGTCTGTTGTTTTGTTGGAAGGTATAAAATGGACCATCTTCGAAAATCGATCCACAACAACAAATATGGAATCGTGACCACGTTGTGTGCGAGGCAATCCAAGAACGAAGTCCATACTTATGTTAGTCCAAGGTTGAGAAGGAATTGGCAAAGATAGATACAATCCAGCATTGGAAGCATGTCCTTTCGAAGCTTGACATACCCCACATCGAACAACAAACCGTTCTACATCTCATTGAAGAGAAGGCCAAAAGTACGAGACCGTTACCAACTGAAGGGTTCTGTCACGACCAATGTGTCCTTCGTTGTGAAGCTCACGAATTATTTGTAGGCGGAGGCTACAATCAGGAATACAAAGTCGATTACAACGAAACAAAAAACCCTCCACGATCACGTACTCAACACTTTGATTCAGCTGCACATCATTCCATATTTTACCAAAGAACGGATCGGCTGGGTAAAGATAGGGAAGAGCTGAGAACCCAACAATTGAAACGTGCAACGTAGAAAGCAAGAAATGACGACGACTCAACGCATCGGGAACCTTATTAAGCGTACCTGCCTTATGTTTGATACAAAAAGTAAATTGTTGCAGATACGCAAAACAAGAAGCATGACAGGACGAGACTTTATCTTGTGAACTCATGTGTTTAAGGGCGTTATAGTCGGTGTATAGAACAAACTCGTGGTGAAATAGGTAATGTCGCCAATGTTTAATAGCTTGTACCACCGCGTATAGTTCAATATCATAAGTACTATACCGCACACGTGAACCAGCAATCTTTTCACTAAAGAAAGCCACCGGTTTGTTCCCTTGACTAAGCACTACCCTGATTCCAGACTTAGAGGCATCACAATGCAATTCGAAAGCGAGATCGAAGTTTGGAAGCATCAAAACAGGAGTCGTTGTGAGTTTTGTCTTGATGGTCTCAAAAGCGTCTTCAGCTTCAGTTGTCCAGATGAACTGAGCTGCTTTAATGCAATCCGTAATAGGTGACATTATGCTGCTAAAATGGTGGATAAAGCATCGATAAAAGGAGGCAAGACCATGAAAGTTGCAAATATCGGTAATTGTGCATGGTGTTGGCCAAGAACGAATGGCTTCGACTTTAGCTGGATCAACTACGAGGCCTTCTTGAGAAACAATATAACCAAGAAACAAAACTCGAGAAGCTCCGAATGCACATTTCTTGATTGCTCCGAATAGTATCTCTTTTCGTAAAACCAATAAGACATCACACAAATGCTCCATATGTTCCGAAAGTGAGGAACTAAAAATCAGTATGTCGTCAATATAGACCACAACACATCGACTGATAAAAAGTCGTAAGGCTTGATTCATTACGCGCATAAACGTGCTTGGTGCATTCGATAAACCAAAGGGCATCACCAGCCACTCAAATAACCCTTCACGAGTCTTGAAAGTGGTTTTCCATTCATCACTCGGCCTAATACAAATTTGATGATAACCACTTTTGAGGTCTAACTTCGAAAAAATCTTGGCCGCACCAATCTGATCAAGCAAATCGTCAAGACGAGGTATTGGAAATCTATAACATATCGTGATTTTATTTATGGCACGACTATCAACACACATACGTCATGATCCATCTTTCTTAGGTATGAGCAGAGCGGGTACTGCACATGGACTAAGACTCTCACGCAAATAACCCTTTGTTAATAACTCTTCAACCAGACGCCGTAATTCGTCATGTTCTTGAGGAGACATCCGATAGTGTGGACGATTCAGAAGAGCCGAATTTGTGATACAAGACTTTTTATGTCTTGCAAACAATTCCTCAATTGCTCATATCATTGCAATATTTGAGGTATCAATCCATCTTGGGAGATGATTCAATAAGAATGCAAAGTCTAGTTTAAGCTAAGCTAAATTGACAATTCAAGTGACAAATGATGAATAAAAACAAAGCACAAACTAGAAGAGACACTACAAGACCAATTATATGATTCTAAGCCTTAATCAACACTAATTAAGATACTAAACAAGGATTAACTACTAAGCAAGATTAACAATTAACTAAAAACGAAACCTAGGGATGGAATCATTGATTTGGGCATTCTAAATGGACAACCTTGCAATCATTTAAGCAACTAATCAAGCTAACTCTATGCCTAGAACACTTAAACAAGATTAAACCATGATGTGTGGCCTTAATCCCTTTCTTAATCACCCTAATGAACTAATGATGTTTTAGCATTAAGATAATCAACAAGCATTAAATTCAAGTCTATATGGCATGATAAACACTCTAAACATCTAATGTCTTAGGCTAGAAATGTAAATCTCTTATTAAGTTGGTTCAAGCATTTCAACAAACACTTGGTGGGTGGATGAAATGCCTATGATCCAAAATAGCAAAGATTAGCTATTTGGCATTAGGAATCACTTAATAAGAATAGAGAATGAAAGAATCTATCCTAGATTGCAAGATTAATCCATTAGAAAACCCTAAATCTACCCCATCCCCAAGTTTCTAAGGAACTACTCACTAACCATAGTTAAACCCATCAAATCAAAGATTAGAGAGAGGTTAAGCATGATTAGAGAAAGATAAAACAAGAAATCTAAGAAAAATATTGCATTAACTCAAAGATTCAAAGCTTAAACAAGGTTTTTGCCCCAAAGTGGCTAAAGGTTTTTGCTAAGAACAAGAGAATAAAAGATAGATCTAAAAAATTAGGTCTAAAGAGTATTTATATGAGGGACCCATAGGGTAGACAAAGAAGGTTCGTCTGGGAGAATTTCGACGAGGCTCGTCGAAAATGTTCGTCGAAACTTCATCCTGGAGAGAAGTTTCGAAGAAGCCTCGTCGAAACTGTTCGTCGAACGGATCTTCAAGCTTCGGTCCGTCTTCATGCGTCTTGGAGAATTTCGACGAGCTTCACCGAAACTACTCGTCGAAACTTCACCCTGGAGGAAAATTTCGGTGAAGCCTCGTCGAAACTTCTGGCCGAAACATCGTCCTGGAGAGAAGTTTCGGTCAGCTACGTCGAACCGAGTCGCCGAAACATCGTCTTGGAGAGAAGTTTCGGTCAGCTACGCCGAAACTTTTGATCGAAACTTCTTCAGGATTCTTCTTCTCCATCTTTTTGGCAACTTCTTGCTCTTCCAAGTGATGTGCCATTCCTCTCCAACTCCATTGTTGCCTCCACAGCATCCATGTTACCTGATCAAGACTCCAAATGCACCAAAACATGCAAGGACTATGCAAAAACACTCTAGGACTCTAAATGATACAATGCAACACAATGATGCTATATTAGACTCCTAAATGATGAGAAACTTATACTAAATGGATGCTAAAATGATGCAAAATATAGACATATCAACTCCCCCAAACTTGCCTTTTGCTTGTCCCCAAGCAAATGAAACACAAGCTAAGGAGAGAGGTTTGAAAGTGGGGACTCAAATCCAAAGGTGCCAAGCAAATGAATCAATTCAATGGTCCTAGTTAGCAGTTCTAGGATGCCTTTTATGCAAATTTCTACTCCAAAAGGTCTAGCCATACCCATACTCATTCAAGTGAACCCAAGCCTCAACCTACACAAGCATTCATTTTCACCAACTCTTTAACATTCATTAAGTAGTAACCATGGATCATGAATCATACAATGCTAGAAAACTTGTTTGGTTTTTGGGTAAGGTTTTGAGATAAAAATGATCTCAACTTCATGGGGTTCCAATGCAAGGGATCTCTCAATGAACAAGTGAACTTTGGCAAAATGCTAAGAGTAAAAAGCAACCTATGCATACAAGGACAAACTTCCATCTACCCTTTGTAACACAATTGTCTTCACTCTCATTTTTCTTTTAAGCTCACTCACCAAGTCCAACCTAAGCTACCCATTACAAGGCAATTCGCCAAACCCATAAGCTCAAACCACTTTCTCCTTTTCTCTTTTAAGTACTTGGGGAAAACTTCTTCTACAACCACAAGTGTTGGCACACTTTTACTTCAAGCTCTTTCTCTTTTCATTCACAATTTGCTATCCTCTTTCTTATAACATCTTAGCCATATTTTTTTCTTTTTCTTGGCTCTTTTACTTTTCTTTTCTAGAGGATTTCTTTTCTTTTCTTAACACTTAGAGCACAATATACAATGCCAACACTTGTTCCAAATATTTTCGTTTTCCCCCTTTCACCATCTCAACTTCGCCCACTTACTTGTTCCACATCAAATATCAAGCCAAAATTCCCACCCAAGAATCCTATCCTATCATCTAGCTCATTGTTCTCGAGCTAGCTACATGGAAGCCTATCCTTGTCGCTCTAAACTCAACACTTTTTGCTAAGTTCACAAGATGAAAAAGGCCTAATGCACTCAATAAGGAAGAGGTTTCAAAGGAAGCTTAGTTAGGGAATTCGTTTTCAACCGCTCTAAAGATGAGAGTCGGCTATTTGGGTTAACAAGAGTGGTAAAAGGAAAGAAGATAACCCAAATATGTATATGGTATCCACAAGTTCTCTAGCAATGCATAACCATGATAATTACTTGTTCAAATTAGGTTCAAGTTCAAGAGAGTTGGTTTCTATTCAAAGCTTGCTTCAATTAAAACTTGAATATCAAATGGTGAGGTCCAAGTAGGGTTCAACTTTAACTTTCAAAATTTGCACACAAAGCATCAAACAACTATTAACTAGGGCCTTGAACTAATTCATGAGTTTAACACCTTACAAGGAAAAATCATCATTGTCCCCTATGCATGAATGCAATCCTATATGAAAGCTAGACTCAATCCTACTTATGTAACAAATGCAAATGCAACTACATGCTATTTTTTTTTTGAAATTTTCGAAATTTTTCCAATTTTTTTGGTTTTTTCTATGCCATAGATGTATGCATGAGACTCAAGAATGCATGAGAAAGAAAAATAAGATCACAAAACACAAGATCAAATACACCATACTCCCCCAAACTTAAATTACACAGTCTCTTGTGTAATCCAAGCTTGGAGAAGATTTCAATATGCAAAAATAAAAGACTTAATGGTATTTACAATGAGTGAAGTGGTACCTTGATCAAAATTGCATGGAGGAGGATGAGTAAGAGTCCATGGAGTAGGATGGATTGCTGGATTGAGGAGTGGGAGATCGCATGACTCTCTTCTCACGCCTTCTAGTCTCATAGGAAGAGGGGCGTGGCTCATCTTCATGGCTTGGTGCGCTTGGAGTCCCTTGGAAGGAGTGGCGTCTTCCCGCCATAGTGCTATCCACTTCATCATCCTCTTGCTGCATCGCCTCATCATCCTCTTGTTGCATCTCTCCATGCCTTTGGGAAGAAGTTCCCCCAACCTTAGCCTTTAGCTCCTTGATTTGCCCTTTTAAGCCCTTCACCGTTTTCACAAGCTTCCTTATGGTTTTGTCTTGCCATTTGTTCCATCTTTGGAGAAGCTTGATGTGTTGGTGAGCTTGTCTAGAAGTCTCTCCTTGGTTGGTTGTTTCATAAGGTACAAAGTTGTACCTATCACTGCCATAGACCGAGGGAGCTTGGTAAGGCTGGTGGGAAGTGTCCCATGAGCTCATAGGGAGTGTCATTATGTCATCAAGCTCCTCGTCGGATGGAGTGAAGGTAGCGTTTGACCTCTCCCTTAGGCTAGTGAGGTGAATGCAAGGCAAACGGATTGTAGCCTCCTTGAGCTTCTCCACATTGAACTTGTACCGGTAGCCACTTCCTTCCTTAACCAAGAAATGACCCTTAAAGAGGTAGGAGGAGTCTATAAACTCTCTCTCGGCTGATGGCTCGCCTAAGGTGATGCCCACTTCCTCAAGGATTGGCGTGATCATACCTCCAATGGCTATTGGGATTGAGCGGTCCTTCTTGCTACATGCCCGAGCATGGTAAGTCACTGCATGAGCCAACCAAAGCTGTACCATACCATTCCCCGAGGTATCCCCATACATTAGGATGTTGTCATGACAGTAGCGGATGATGTCCTTAAGCCCTTTAGCAAGCATCTCCCATTCTTCAGCGGTCATAACCACGGTTTCCTTCTTGGCAAAGAAGGTGTTAGCTAACACCTTGTGAGCATAGCGAATGGAGGGATGACGGATCATTCTGTTCCTCACTCTCCCGGCCTTGAAATCTCCATGGGCAACAAACTTCCATAGCTTTTCCAACTCGCTCTTCCTAACATTCAAGCGGGATCCCGGACCGGTACCCTCATCAAACCCAAGCACTTCGCTTAGCTTCTTGAAACCCATCTTGTAGGACTTGTTGCGAACCCGGAACTTGATGAAACCAAAGCCATCCTTCACCTTATCAATCCCAGCTGAGCTTGAAGTTTCCACCTTCAAAGTAAAGAGGAATTGGCAAGTCTCCTCTTGGTAGCTCGGATAAGTCTTGTTAAACCACCTTGTGCATCCCAAATTCCTAAAGATCGCTGCCACATCCTCCAAGAGACCTAGCTCTTCTAGCAGTTCATGGTCCGGGTACTTAGTTCCCCTAAAAGGTCTCTCCATAAGGGCCTTGTATACCTCCTGGGGTGTTGGAGGAGTGGCCGCGGCTTTCTCAGCTTTTCTTGCTCGTGCTTTCTCCCTACTAATGTCCCTCTTTTGGGACAACTTCCTTATGACCGGTGGACTCTCCTCGGGATCCCCTTCTTCTACTTCCACGGGCCTCTTGCCTTGTCTCTTGCTAGCCTCACTCCTTGTTCTCCCCATTAGTACCTATACAAGCAAAATCTTGGAGAAGAGTGAGTATGTGATGAATTTTGAATTTTGAAAACCACAATCATGTAATTATAAAATTCCATGGAGGGTTGCAAGAATTAAAACTCAATGGCAATTAATAATGAAGCAAGAAATAATCCCATATTAATGAAAATCTCTCTTAACATTCAAAGATTTTAATAAGGAATTATTCAAATTAAGCACCCTCTAAGTGATTATAAATTAAAATTCAAGAGGATTCTATCTTAATTCCCTATGTAACATGGGAAAACAAGTTTAAAGAAACCAAATTCCAAAATTTTGAACACTAATTAGGCTAAAATTTGAATTTTCGCAACTCTCCAAAATCCTCAAATAAAAGTGTTCAAAAATCAAAAATTTCCCATGTTACTCCTTGAAAAACCTCAGCAATCATCACTCATATCAATAATCTACTATACCCAGCTCAAACAACACATTCAAAGACCTTCTATCAATCCTAAATTCCAATTCATTCTCAAGGAGAATTCAAAGATAAAGAGAGAGGATGAGAAGGCAAACCTTGGTTCCACGCAAAGGTATGGTCGAAATTCACTAAGGAATCAAGAGTGACCAACAATTTCGGAATTAATGCACTTGGAATCAAAGAATTTGATGAAGAATTGAGAGAGAAAGGAGAAAAACAAGTTCTTATCCTTATGTAATTGAGAAAATCGTGGTGAAAGAGATATATGGGGAAGAAGGGGTTTTAAATCCTCAAAAATCGGTCCAATATAAGTGTGAGAAGTCAACATTAAACCTGTCAGAGGAAGGAAGAAAAGTCAAGCAAACCTGATTTTTAGGAAAATTTCGACGAGATACATCGAAAATTCTCGCCGAAAGTTCACCCTGGAAGGAAATTTCGACGTGCCTTCATCGAAATTGTTCACCGAAATTTCACCCTGGATAAGAATTTCGACGAGCTACGTCGAAACTTTTGGCCGAAATTTCACTCTGGAGAAGAATTTCGACGAGCTACGCCGAAAATGTTCGCCGAAATTTCTTTAAAAATTTCCTCCACACCTTTTTCTTCGAGTCTAAGTCCTCCATACTCAACCTAAAACTTTCAAAAACTCATAGAAACATAATCATAGTACTAAATCAAGAATATATACAAGGATAACCATGGGAATGCCTCCCAAGTGCGCTTGTTTAACGTCATTAGCTCGACTTTTCAAACCTTTTAGGCTAGAGGGGGGTTTTGAAGAGGGATTGAATTTGCCTCCTCTTTTGACTCATGCACCAAGAATGGCTTGACCCTATGACCATTGACTGTGAAGTCCTCACCATTCTTCCCTATCAAGGTGATGGCTCCATATGGCAACACTTCTTTAATCTCAAAAGGGCCTCCCCACCTTGACTTGAGCTTACCCGGGAACAACTTCAATCTTGAATTGTAGAGAAGAACCTTGTCACCAACACTTAGCTCCTTCTTCACAATCCTCTTGTCATGAAAAGCCTTGGTCCTCTCCTTGTAGATCCTTGAGCTTTCATAAGACTCAAGCCTAATCTCCTCAAGCTCTTGGAGTTGAACCAATCTCTTTTCTTGGGCAGTTTTTATGTTGTAGTTGAGAAGCTTCACAGCCCATAAAGCCTTGTGCTCAATCTCCACAGGTAGATGACAAGCTTTTCCATACACAAGGTTGAAAGGAGACCTTCCAATTGGTGTCTTGAAAGCTGTCCTATAGGCCCACAAAGCATCATCAAGCTTGATTGACCAATCTTTTCTTGTTAGACCCACAGTTTTCTCCAAAATAGCTTTAATCTCACGGTTTGAGACTTCCACTTGACCACTAGTTTGAGGGTGGTAAGGAGTGGCTACCTTATGCTTTACACCATGCTTGTTCAATAACCCTTCAAAGACCTTGTTGATGAAGTGGCTTCCCCCATCACTAATCACAACCTTTGGAACACCAAACCTTGGGAAGATTATGCTCTTGAACATCTTAAGCACGACCTTGGAGTCATTAGTAGGACTTGCTATGGCTTCAACCCACTTTGACACATAATCAACAGCCACTAGGATGTATTGGTTACCAAAAGAAGAGGGGAAAGGTCCCATGAAGTCTATGCCCCAAACATCAAATAATTCTACTTCCAAGATAGGGTTTTGGGGCATCTCATCTCTCTTACTTATGTTCCCCTTCCTTTGACAAGGCTCACATCTCTTGATGTACTCATGAGTGTCCTTGAACAATGTAGGCCACCAAAACCCACTTTGAAGCACCTTTGTAGCTGTCTTGAATGTGGCGAAATGCCCTCCATATTTAGACCCATGGCAATGAAAGATCACACTCTCTACCTCTTCTTGTGCCAAGCATCTCCTATATATCCCATCAGCACATCTCTTGTAGAGGTAAGGCTCATCCCAATAGAAGTGTGACACATCTCTCAAAAACTTCTTTTTGTGATAGGTATTGAGATGAGTGGGCTCTTCATTGCATACCAAGTAGTTAACAAAATCAGCATACCAAGGCTCACTCTTTGCTTCCATGCCTTGAATCTCATGAAGCATCTTGCCAATTCCATGTACACTAGCAACACTCTTGATCATCATCAATTGCTCTTCCGGGAGTGAATCATTTAGTGGCAAGGCATCCTCAATCCTCAACCTTGACAAATTATCAGCTACACCATTTTCCACCCCCTTCTTGTCAACTATCTCCATGTCAAACTCTTGGAGAAGCAAAATCCATCTAAGGAGCCTTGGCTTGGTCTCCTTCTTGGCATAGATGTGGCGCAATGCAGCATGATCGGTGTACACTATCACCTTTGATCCCACCAAGTAAGATCTAAACTTCTCAAAAGCAAATACCACAGCCAAGAGTTCCTTTTCAGTTGTAGCATACTTGGTTTGAGCTTCATCAAGTGTCCTACTTGCATAATAGATCACATGAAGCTTCTTGTCCTTCCTTTGCCCAAGCACAGCTCCCACAGCATAATCACTAGCATCAGCCATGATCTCAAATGGTAGACTCCAATCCGGTGCTTGCACGATAGGGGCACTCACAAGTGCTTTCTTGATTGTCTCAAAAGCTTGCAAGCATTCTTCATCAAACTGAAAATCCACCTCCTTGCAAAGGAGTCTTGTCAAAGGCCTAGCAATCTTTGAGAAGTCCTTTATGAACCTCCTATAGAACCCAGCATGCCCAAGAAAACTCCTTATGCCTTTCACATTTGATGGTGGCGCCAAGTTGATCATGACATCTATCTTGGCCTTGTCCACTTCTATACCATCTTCAGAAATCTTATGACCCAACACAATGCCTTGATTGACCATGAAGTGGCACTTTTCCCAATTAAGCACCAAGTGAGACTCTTCACATCTTTGTAGAACCCTGCGAAGATTAGAAAGACAAGCAGAAAAGAGGCACCATACACAGAAAAGTCATCCCTAAACACCTCTACCATTTCCTCAATAAGATCGGAGAAGATACTCATCATGCACCTTTGAAAGGTGGCTGGAGCATTACATAACCCAAATGGCATCCTTCGATATGCAAAGGTACCATAAGGGCATGTGAAAGTAGTCTTCTCTTGATCATTAGGATGAATGGGTATTTGGAAGAACCCACTATATCCATCAAGGAAACAATAGAAGGGATGGTTAGCCAATCTCTCAAGCATTTGATCAATAAAAGGAAGAGGGAAATGATCTTTTCTAGTTGAAGCATTAAGTTTTCGATAATCAATACACATCCTATGGCCGGTGATGGTTCTAGTTGGTATTAATTCATCCTTATCATTCTTAATCACAGTGATTCCACCCTTCTTAGGGACAACATGCACGGGAGAAACCCAAGTGCTATCGCTAATAGGGTAAATCACATTAGCTTCCAAAAGTTTTAAAATTTCCTTCTTCACTACTTCCTTAAAGTTTGGGTTTAATCTTCTTTGGTGTTCAATAGAGGAAATGTTTTCATTTTCAAGGTGAATCCTATGAGTACAAAGCATAGGAGATATGCCCTTGATATCACTCAAAGAGTAACCAATAGCTCTCCTATACTTTCTCAACTCATTAAGGAGAGAGTTGAGCTCATCATCACTCAAACAATCATTCACAATTACGGGGTAAGTAGAGTTAGGGCCTAAGAAAGCATACCTTAGTCCAATGGGAAGTGGTTTGAGGTCCACCTTTGGGGCCTTAAGTTCGCTCCAATCCTCATCAAGGTCCTTAGCCAATTCGCTATCCTCAAGCTCCTCTAGCTTTTCCTCTTGTCCTTGACTTGAAACCTCAACTTCCATGGACCTCTTATCTTGGTCACATTCCTCTTCACCCTCACATGAAGCTACCAATCTTGTAAAACCTTCCTCCCCATCTAGAGCCTTGCGCGAATCAAGCATTTGCATGTATGCTTGTGTTTCCTCATCCAAGTATCCATTCTCTCCATGTGGTTTGGTGAGAGCAACACCAAGATGGTCCTCTTGAGCTAGTTCCTCTAGAAACTCATCAGCTAGCTCATCCATAGTCTCAATGTAAAATACTTGACCATCAATGGTAGGCTTCCTCAAAGTCTCCTTTATGTCAAACTTCAACTCAACTCCTTTCCCAAGATGTAAAGCAATCTTCCCATGCCTAACATCAATTATAGCACCAGCTGTAGCTAAGAAAGGTCTTCCCAAAATCAAAGGATCCTTTGGCTCTTCATCCATCTTGAGCACCATGAAATCCGTGGGAATGATGAAGTTGCTAACCTTGAGAGGCAAATCTTCAAGAACTCCAATAGGCATCCTCACACTTCTATCCGCAAGTATCAAGGAGATTCCACACTCTTTGTACTTAGTGAAACCAAGCTTCTTTGCAATGGAATAGGGCATAAGGTTGATGCTAGCTCCAAGATCACACAAGCAATTTTCAAAACCAAGAGGACCTAGGGCGCATGGTATTGTGAAAGATCCGGGGTCTCCTAGCTTCTTTGGTATCACATTGCTTTGGATGATTGCAATACATTCTTGAGAAAGCATCATAACTCCTTGGATATCTCTTGCTCTTTGTGCCACGATATCCTTCAAGAACTTAGCATATTGTGGGATCAACATAAATGCATCCACCAAAGGCATCTTGAGCTCAATGTCCTTGATTTGTTTGTCAAACATAGCCTTGTATTTCTCCACCAATTGTTTCTTAAACCTCCCGGGAAAGGGAAGCTTAGGCTTGGAAGGTGGAGGAACAAATCTTGGCTCTTTCTTGTGCACATCCTCCTTTGGCTTTTCCTTTACCACTTCCTTGCTCTTCTTTGCAATATACGCATCATCAAAAGTTATAGCATCTTGATCATTTTCAAGGCTATCCTCCCCATCTTGAATCTCAATGTCCTCATTGATCAAAGGACTTGTCCTTGGAGGCAACTCCTTTCCACTTCTCAAAGTAATGACATTGATCTATTCCTTGGGATTTGCTTCACACTTTCCCGGTAGAGTACCTTGAGAGTTGGAGCTAGAAGCCTTGCCCTTCTCAAGTTGCTTGAACTTTTGTTGAAGACCCCCAATTTGAGTAGCAAGCTCGTTGAGTGAGGAGTCCATCCTTGTGTTGATTTCAGCAATCTTATTTCCAATATTAGCATCACTATTGGCTTGGCCTTGTAGGATTTGTTGAAGCATAAGCTGAACATTGTCTTGTGGAGGACCTTGTGAAGCTTGATTAAAACCCGGTGGAGCATTGCCTTGGTTGAACTTTTGCCCACCAAAGTTGCCTTGGTTTCCTCCTTGGTTGTTAGACCTTGGTGCATAACCTTTTTGTTGAGAGCTGTAGGGCACAAAAGGCTTTCCTTGAGTAGCTTGTGGAGGGTAAACTTGGTCTTGGGGGTTGGCCACATTAGTACTCCTATAAGAGAGGTTGTTGTTCCCCTTATAGTTGTTGTTATAGTTGTTGTTGTATCCTCCTTGGCCTCCCACGAAATTTACCACCTCTTGACCCTCTTGGTATTAAACTTGGTCATCACAATCCTCTACATTATCTTCAACAAAATGTACATGCCTTTGGTTTGAGGACATGAGCTTGTCCATCTTGTCATGTAGAGACTTCATTTCCCTCTTGTGAGCATCAAAATCACATCCCCTTGGAGCTCTATCATAGTCTTCATTGTAATTACCATCACTCAAGGCAAGATTCTCTACAAGATCCAAACCATCTTCAACATATTTACCCAAGAAATTCCCATTGCTTGCGGTATCAAGAAGCATTCTTATCTTTGGTAGAACACCTCTATAGATTGTGCTTAGTAGAGACTCTTGTGTGAAACCATGATGAGGACATTGCATTGTGTAGCCCTTGAATCTTTCCCATGCTTCATTGAAAGACTCATTGCTCTTTTGGGTGAAGCTAGAGATCTCATTCCTCAACTTGGCGGTCCTAGAGTTGGAGAAGAACTTAGATAGAAAGGCTTTCTTACACTCATCCCATGTAGTGATAGTACCTTGAGACAAAGTTTTCTCCCATTGCCTTGCTCTATCCCCAAGAGAGAAGGGAAAGAGTCTTAGTTTGAAGGCATCTTCACTCACACCATTCATCTTGAATAAGCCACAAACTCTATCAAAGTTGTCCAAGTGATCTAGAGGATCCTCCATTGGCAACCCATGGAACTTGTCTAGTTGAACCATAGAGATGAAAGCTGGCTTCACTTCAAAAGTATTGTTTTGAACCGGTGGAGGATTGATACCATAGCGGTTTTGATGTGTATTTGGAGCATCTCCAGCCCCAATAGTCCTCCCTAGTCTTGGCGCATGTAAGGGGTTTCCATTCCCCCTTGGTGCTTGCGCCAAGTTCATTGGAGGAGCTTGATCTCTTTGTTGTTCTTCCATTCTCAACCTCTCTAACCTTGCAGCTTCCCTTCTTGCAATCCTTGCAACCCTTTCCAAATGATCAATGTCTTGAAAACTTTTGAAGTTGTTGTCTCCTTGTGATCTCAAATGCATTCAAGGAAAAACTGAAATCTAGAAAAGTAGATGGTCAATAAGCAAAAAGATCACTTAGTCTCAAAACAAACTCAAATCTTAATGATCAATCAATCCCAATATGGCAACGGCGCCAAATTGATACAAGACTTTTTATGTCTTGCAAGCAATTCCTCAATTGCTCATATCATTGCAATATTTGAGGTATCAATCCATCTTGGGAGATGATTCAATAAGAATGCAAAATCTAGTTTAAGCTAAGCTAAATTGACAATTCAAGTGACAAATGATGATTAAAAACAAAGCACAAACTAGAAGAGACACTACAAGACCAATTATATGATTCTAAGCCTTAATCAACACTAATTAAGATACCAAACAAGGATTAACTACTAAGCAAGATTAACAATTAACTAAAAACGAAACCTAGGGATGGAATCATTGATTTGGGCATTCTAAATGGACAACCTTGCAATCATTTAAGCAACTAATCAAGCTAACTCTATGCCTAGAACACTTAAACAAGATTAAACCATGATGTGTGGCCTTAATCCCTTTCTTAATCACCCTAATGAACTAATGATGTTTTAGCATTAAGATAATCAACAAGCATTAAATTCAAGTCTATATGGCATGATAAACACTCTAAACATCTAATGTCTTAGGCTAGAAATGTAAATCTCTTATTAAGTTGGTTCAAGCATTTCAACAAACACTTGGTGGGTGGATGAAATGCCTATGATCCAAAATAGCAAAGATTAGCTATTTGGCATTAGGAATCACTTAATAAGAATAGAGAATGAAAGAATCTATCCTAGATTGCAAGATTAATCCATTAGAAAACCCTAAATCTACCCCATCCCCAAGTTTCTAAGGAACTACTCACTAACCATAGTTAAACCCATCAAATCAAAGATTAGAGAGAGGTTAAGCATGATTAGAGAAAGATAAAACAAGAAATCTAAGAAAAATATTGCATTAACTCAAAGATTCAAAGCTTAAACAAGGTTTTTGCCCCAAAGTGGCTAAAGGTTTTTGCTAAGAACAAGAGAATAAAAGATAGATCTAAAAAATTAGGTCTAAAGAGTATTTATATGAGGGACCCATAGGGTAGACAAAGAAGGTTCGTCTGGGAGAATTTCGACGAGGCTCGTCGAAAATGTTCGTCGAAACTTCATCCTGGAGAGAAGTTTCGAAGAAGCCTCGTCGAAACTGTTCGTCGAACGGATCTTCAAGCTTCGGTCCGTCTTCATGCGTCTTGGAGAATTTCGACGAGCTTCACCGAAACTACTCGTCGAAACTTCACCCTGGAGGAAAATTTCGGTGAAGCCTCGTCGAAACTTCTGGCCGAAACATCGTCCTGGAGAGAAGTTTCGGTCAGCTACGTCGAACCGAGTCGCCGAAACTTCGTCCTGGAGAGAAGTTTCGGTCAGCTACGCCGAAACTTCTGGTCGAAACTTCGTCCTGGAGAGAAGTTTCGGTCAGCTACGCCGAAACTTCTGGTCGAAACTTCTTCAGGATTCTTCTTCTTCATCTTTTTGGCAACTTCTTGCTCTTCCAAGTGATGTGCCATTCCTCTCCAACTCCATTGTTGCCTCCACATCATCCATGTTACCTGATCAAGGCTCCAAATGCACAAAAACATGCAAGGACTATGCAACAACACTCTAGGACTCTAAATGATACAATGCAACACAATGATGCTATATTAGACTCCTAAATGATGAGAAACCTATACTAAATGGATGCTAAAATGATGCAAAATATAGACATATCAATTTGGCATCAAATAAATACAATGTTGAATGTCTCTTAACGGAGGAAGACCAGATGGAAGTTCGTTTGGAAAGACATCGTGAAACTGTGTCAGCAGGTCTCGAAAAGGCAAAGGAATATCGCCAATGAACGCGGGTGACTCTGGTTTCAGAATAAGGACTAAATCACCGTTTAGCTTTGCGCATTCTTCCATGAATTGTGATTGATTGACCAAGAAAATAGGTTTCAGGGGTTGTACTGTGTCAGCTGGAGAAGAAAAGACTTCCGAAGAAACAGGAGGCGAAGTTTCCTGAGAAGGAATAAGAGTAATTTGTTTGTCTTCAAAACTAAAAGAGTATGTGTAACGCCCCCGATCCGGCCTAGGTCAGGGTGCAATCGGCCGGCCGCCCAACAATCAAACAAGAACATGAACGACAAACCATCCGATCCAGACGAGACCGAGAACGCTACAATGCGCACCCAAATGCTCAGTCCGAGGTTTCCAGAATAAATCCAGAGTCCCTAGACAAAATGTCCAAGCATGCTTACCTATCGAACATGACTCAAAGCTTTTCAACCCGAGGCATATCCGATAGTTGGTTCGTCCCGGACAAGGACTAATACCACATGGAAGCTCAAGTATTTTCTCAAACATAGTATTCATATAATACTTAGGTTCCAAGTGTAACCAACATCCATATAGATCCAGCTGGGAGCTTCGCGCTCAAAAGCTTACTATACACAATAAACACGTATTTGATCTTACAAAAGGCATGCTGATATATCATGGTTTTTACCCATTTTTAGACCATGATATAAGTGTTTTTATAGAGTCTTTTGGCTATTTTCTAGTCTATATAGAGTCTTTTCAGGTTCAGGTACAATTGAAGATAAATTGGAGATTTGGATGCATTTTGGATCTTAATGGAATGAAGTCACGAAGTGATGAAGTCAAGACTGGAATTACACGCAAGGTGTCGATCGACACCATGTAGTGTCGATCGACACCAGGTTTTCCAATTTCCAGAATCGAGAAGTTTCCAGTTTTTGAAGAAAAGGAAATCTCCAAGACTTTTCCTAAACTTAAAAGGAATTGAGGACTCGTACCTAGGCCTATAAATATAGTTTTTCAGCTATTGTTTAGGCATCATCTCATACTTTAAGAATCATAGAAGTTTAGGTTTTTGGAGAGAAGAATTTGTCTCCTTAGAGCAAATTTGGAACTCCCTTTATTTATTCTATTGATTTCTTTTATGCTTTCTATTCAAGTTATGATTTCTGTTTCATTGATCATGTCTGAGTAGTTTGCTTGTTAGGTTTAGGGTTTTTCAAAGGTGATTAATGAATTGTTAGGTCGAATTAAATTGTTAGGATAAAATCATTAGAGTTCTTCATCTGGATTTGTGTTTAATGCTTATTCTAGCTTCGCGACCTAGAATCTGATCTTAGGTTAATTAATAGATGCGAGAGTATTATTGATTGCCTGAACTAATGTTAGATGAGCAAAATACCTATTCGCAAAGAGATTTGGTTTAGGATTTTGTGAACAATCGAACCCGAACTTTAATGCTTGTTTGAATTATTAGGATTCGCAAAGAGATTTGGGATTCTAGGGTTTAGACATAGATAATCTTCGCAGCGAGAGTTGGTTGATTTTACATTAGTGTTTCGAGTTCTAGAACAGATCTTCATATTTCCTAACATCCTGCCTAGACCTGCAATTTAGATCACCTGAGAATTTCCCTAAACCTAGCGTTTTGTCTCTTGAAGTTTACATCGTTTTTAATTGCTTTCTGTCTTTACTTTTATTATTCTTCCTAGCTTAATTCGAATTTAGAAAACTGCTGTGTGACTATCCCTTCTCTGTGGATTCGATCCCTAAGTACTACAACTGATCTCTTAATTTGAGAGAGTTGCTTTAGGATAAATTTGACCCCTATCAAATTTTGGCGTCGTTGCCGGGGAAGGAGATTAGTTGCCTACAGATTTCTAGTATTAGGATTTTGTCTAGGTTTTTATTTTTGTTTTTGTTACTGATTTAGTTTCTCATCTTTGGTTTCAGGTGCATGCCCAGTACCAGAAGCAACAAGGAAGAGGAACTAGTCCCATTGAACCAGGAGCTCGGTCATCTCTAACGCACAAACCGAGCATCTGCTCGAGCGTCGATCGACACAGAGAGCATCGATCGACACCATACCTTAGTGTCGACCGACACCGCTTGTATCGATCGACACCAGACGCAGACTGAGATGGCAGAACCACTGATCCTAATGCGCAACGAGTCTGGCGACTTTGTCGACTTACAGGGCAACAGAAGGAACGCCCAAGGACATAGACTTGATGAGGCTGGCGCCGTCATAGTCGAACCGGCAATACAAATCGCCGGTGCAGAAGCTGGACGTGGAAGAACACTTGGCGAGTACAACCGCCCATACCAGTTCTATGCTAATAGAGCTGCGATTCATCCTCCTGCATTCCAGAGGAATGACTTCGAGCTGAAGCCTGCTTACTTCACGTCGGTTGGGCAGCATCCTTTCCATGGTCTTCCTAATGAGCATCCGATGGATCACATTGAGAGATTTGAGGACCTCGCATCAAGCATCAAGGCTAATGGGGTGTCCTATGATTATCTTTTCTGCAAGCTATTCCCTCACTCGCTTGCTAGAGATGCATCATATTGGCTGAAGCAGCTTGATCCAGGATCCTTAACTACTTGGGAAGAAACAAAGAATGCATTCTTATGCAATTTCTTTGATGATGCAAGAAGTGAAGAGCTGAGGATGAAGATCACTGCATTTTCTCAAGGACCCACCGAAGCATTCAAAGCTTCTTGGGTGAGATTCAGATCATACCAGAGGGATTGTCCGCACCACGGTTTCAGCGAACCGCATCTTATCGGTATCTTTTACCGAGGGATCGATTGGAGGTACAAGATGGCCCTAGACGCTGCGAGCAATGGCAACTTCAACACCAGATACCCTGACGACGCAATGGTGCTTATAGAGAATTTGGCCTCTAGCAACAGCACCAAGAATGCAGACTTTGAGAGGAGACAAAGCGCAGGAGTAGCTGGAGGAAACCAAATTGCTGAAGTCAACAAGAAGCTGGACATCTTGATGGGAAAGAAGCAAGTCCATTTTGCTAATGAAGTAGAGACCTTTGAGCGAGAGCAAGAAGAGGTCAACTACATCAATGGTGCTGGTTTTCAAGGACAGAGGTTCAACAATCAGCAAGGCTATGGTTCTTCTTACCAGAAGCCTTTTCAGAGCAACAACTTCCAACGAACTTATGGTTCTTCTTCTTACCAGAAGCCTTCTGCACCAGACAATAAGATGGAGTCTATGATAGAGCAGATTCTGGAAGGACAACAGAAGATGACTGTAGATTTCAATGGAAAGATTGATGCTTTGTACACGGATCTGAATGGGAAAATTGAGTCTCTAGGTAATCATATGAAGCAATTGGATGTTCCAGTTGTTCAAACTGCTGGAGCTTTGAAGAGACAAGAGGGATTTCTTCCTGGAAAGACGGATACAAATCCGAGGCATCATGTGAACGCTATCACGATTCAGAGTGGAGGGAACCTTGAACCAGTGCTGAAAAGAGGTCTAAATGTGGAAGACTTCGAGGAGTTTGAAGCTGAAGAGGAGGAAACTCGGACTGCAGATCAGGTGTCGATCGACACCACTGAGTGTCGATCGACACCACTAGGAGAACTCGAGACATCAAGCTCTGACAGACCTAAATCAAACTCGATCGACACCAGGTTTTCCAATTTCCAGAATCGAGAAGTTTCCAGTTTTTGAAGAAAAGGAAATCTCCAAGACTTTTCCTAAACTTAAAAGGAATTGAAGACTCGTACCTAGGCCTATAAATATAGTTTTTCAGCCATTGTTTAGGCATTATCTCATACTTTAAGAATCATAGAAGTTTAGGTTTTTGGAGAGAAGAATTTGACTCCCTTAGAGCAAATTTGGAACTCCCTTTATTTATTCTATTGATTTCTTTTATGCTTTCTATTCAAGTTATGATTTCTGTTTCATTAATCATGTCTGAGTAGTTTGCTAGTTAGGTTTAGGGTTTTTCAAAGGTGATTGATGAATTGTTAGGTCGAATTAAATTGTTAGGATAAAATCATTAGAGTTCTTCATCTGGATTTGTGTTTAATGCTTATTCTAGCTTCATGACCTAGAATCTGATCTTAGGTTAATTAATAGATGCGAGAGTATTATTGATTGCCTGAACTAATGTTAGATGAGCAAAATACCTATTCGCAAAGAGATTTGGTTTAGGGTTTTGTGAACAATTGAACCTGAACTTTAATGCTTGTTTGAATTGTTAGAATTTGCAAAGAGATTTGGAATTCTAGGGTTTAGACATAGATAATCTTCGCAGCGAGAGTTGGTTGATTTTACATTAGTGATTCGAGTTCGAGAACAGATCTTAATAATTCCTAACATTCTGTCTAGACCTGCAATTTAGATCACCTGAGAATTTCCCTGAACCTAGCGTTTCGTCTCCTGAACTTACACCGTTTTTAATTGCTTTCTGTCTTTACTTTTATTATTCTTCCTAGCTTAATTCGAATTTAGAAAACTTCTGTGTGACTATCCCTTCTCTGTGGATTCGATCCCTAAGTACTACAACTGATCTCTTAATTTGAGAGAGTTGCTTTAGGGTAAATTTGACCCCTATCACATGCGAACTACACCAGCTTTACCTAAGCTCCTTCAGCCCATAAAGTTTCCCACTAATGTTTACCTCCAAAACAAGTAGAGTCGTGAGCAACTAATTTGCTCAATGAGTTCGGGTCCCCCTATACGAATAATCAATCCCCCATAAAACCCCAAAATAACAATCAGCACACAATCACACAAGAATCACACAATCACACAATCATAAAATGCAACAAAAGCTATACCATATGCATATAAATATATATATATATACTATAAGATGCATAGTAATATTGTGTATACTTCATTTCACTAGTCATGGCAATTCTGCACAATTGAGATTCACACCCCTCTGCTCTCCCTTATTGCCCATCCGAACCATAGCCACAAAGGCTAAATGATACGAATGACTGGAGGTCAATCATATTATCCATTTAGACTATAGCCACACAGGCTAAATAACCTAAATGTCCTGACAAAATGTGCACCGCCGTGCAGAGCACGGCCCTAGGCTGCAATCCCGTCTCTCCGTGCTGTCGTAACTTAACCAGCTCATTTGATACTGGCCAAGCCACAAACAACTAGGGGGTCTCAAATGGCCTCATTCATTCTCATATACAATTCATGCATAATAAATAATCTGCACGAATCGGTTAAGATCCGGCAGCATACATATACTATCTCAACCACGGTGACATAAATAGGTGCTAATGCACATGTCACACAATCAACAATCAAGCAAAGAAAACACTCAAACTTGCTTTGCAGTAAAGCAACAAACAACCCATACCACTACTCACCTTGGCTTTCCGAAAGACAAGAATGAAAGAATAAGGTTTTCGGCAGCAATTCGACCTCCTACTTAAAACATTAGTTTCATAGTGATTGGTCCATAATCACGAGAATCAGAGATTAGAATTGGACTCGGGATGAAAAACTAAACTAGATAAGAGGTTTCGGGATAAAACGGCTTACCTTGAAATTTTCTTGGCTAGCCTCGCAGTGATCCTGCGGTGGTGCTCGCGGTGGTCAGGTGGTCGGATTCTCTTTAGTGGATTGAGGACGTGATGACATTTCAGAGAGTAAGACTTCCCTTTATATAGGCGAGCTCATGCCAAGCTTAGTCATCGACGCGCCACCGATCTCCGCCGTATCGCGCCATGTGTCAGCGCTGGAATGCGTTTGGTGGCGGCGACTCATCATTAAGCAGGTGAAGCAGCTCAAGTAGCTCAAGCAGGACGAGCCTCTAAGCTGGTGAAGCAGGTGAAGCAGCTCAAGCAAGCAGCCAGGCAGTTTAGTCACCAAGGTGCTTCTTCCCGACCAATCCGACAAACCACCCGATCGCACCGAAACGTCACACCGAGAACACCGTTTGGTCCTATTGAAAAACTTATGAACTAAACTTATTTTTTAACCATTATAATTTACTTAATACTTAACGTATCCAATGCACACTCAAGAACTCCCTAAAAACAAACTCAACTTTTCCGATCTCTTAAACGAGCCGAAACTGCCCCGATAAGGCACTGCTGGAGAAAACTGGGATTCTTTCAAGAAAATATGATTTCAATTGACTATGAGGCTTCTCATAAGTCCTTTATTACATTAGAAAGGCTGACTTGCCATTCTTTATCAAATCAAATCATCAGTTGATCATTTTGGCCCCGTCTGACGAACGGAACGGCTGCGTGACTGAAATCTGCTTCAATGGATTCTTTCATGCTTTTCTTCGACCACTTTCCTTTCTTAGGCTTCCCTTGGCCATTCCAAACTCATCAAACCTTTGTAGATATCTTGGATACGTTCTGCCCACTTCCGACCGGACCAGATGCTCAACGATCGATCCCGAGCCTGTTGTGTCTACTAGATTTGAATCCCTTTGATCTAAATTGAAGTCCTTCGACTACTTAGGCTTCTTTTAGTCACTCTTATCATTCTCAAGTATGAAAATACTTCTTGGCCTCTTTGGAAAAGTTTCCACCATCTTTGGCCGCACATGGCCGGTCAGGCCACATTCTGGTCCTTCTTACAGGTTATTACATTCTCCCCCCTTATTAGAATTCGTCCCGAATTCTTAAGGGTTTCACCATCTGACTCCTGGGGATGTACTATTCCATCCATCTAATCATCCCAAAAAAATCATTTTTACCTTTTCCTCCTCTTCTTGTATGACCACTTCTTGAGGTTGCTTCTTATCACCATCCGTACTTTTGAATGTTCCCTTCCTTTGATTTTTCGAACTTCTTTGATATCTTTCCCTTCTTGTGTTGACTTCCATTCCATACATTCCATCCTCTGGAGATCATATCGCTTGTCTTGATCAACATACTTCTTTCATTACTCGTTTTGATATTTCTTCACCCTTCTTTGATTTCATCCATGGTCATCTTCATCATTTCTGATCTCACCAGCTCCATGCAACAATATCTATCACTTTCTTTTCTTGCTTGTGTTGTGCTTCTGGCACTACTATTCTCTCAACTTTCTCAAAACCTCCTTCATGGTTGAATGGTAACCACATCAAGTTCTTCCTTTGCTTCGTCCATCCTTTCCATGGCTCTCTTTTAGATTCTACTCTTCTTTTGCTTCTCTCGCATTCTTTGCAATAAACTAACCTGATTCAGTGAACCTTCTTCGGATGATGGCTTACTATCTTCTTCATCACATTTTTACTCTTCTACGCTTCTTGGTGGTACTCTTCAATCACTATATCCCATTTTATGTCCAGGATAAGTTGAATTTTCGATCCTCTTTTCCTCATGTTTGACGTCTCTCCCATATTTTTACTGTACATGGCAATGAATGTATTGTCTTACAATGCTCCTCTTCTTGATGTTATCTTATTGATTTCTCGCCATAACATTCTTCTTCTTCATCATGCTAACATTCCCATAACTCTCGTCCTCTTCATGGTATCCTTTCCATTTGATACCATTGCTCCATTCATTTTCCCATGACTAGACTATATATCTTCTTCACAGTACTTCTCCATGCACGTTCTTCTTCTTCTTTTCTTCACGTTCTATCTTCACTCATCGTTAAATTACTCGTATTGGGCTGTCTTCATTAATGGCTCACCGGTTCTTTTCCTTAGAACCCACAATTTAATCCTTTGAGATTCAACGTCAAGGCTTCTATCTTCTTCTTCAACTCCACATCTGTCTTCCATCAAATACCATATTTTTACCAAGAAGGTAATAAATTTTAAACTTTCAGCTTGCACCACTTGTACCGTTTCTCCGTATTATTACGCTCTCCATTTCTTCATGGCATCATCACTTGCATCGCACGCTGTTTTGATCATCTTACAATGCATCTCTCTCCACCGTTTATGATGAACTTGGCCTCCACTTGACCAGCATATGTATCTCTCTTCATTGCTTGACTTCCTCCAAGTATGTGGCTTTCTTCATGTCTAGTCATTCATGTTGTCGTTTCGGTATGTTGGACATCCTTTCTTCTCTTTTACAATCATCGTGGATCTCCATTCATCTCCTTTTTGCAAACCTTGTCCCTCGGGTACCATGATTCTTCCATTTAATAACAAGGTACCATCCGTAGCTAGGTGATAGCCATTTGCACTTCTTCCTTCGGTTCCACTCAACTCCTTTATGATTCCTTTAGAATTCACCACCACTTTCTCCTCGTCATTCATCCTATGCAATCGACCATCTTGTAGTCCCAATAGCCTGCTATCTTCTCCTTCTAGTACTGAAAGATTACCCATCTTGAATTTGGATGTCAAAGCCTCTACATCCTTCTCTACCACTACATCTGTCATATGACGATTTGAGGCATTAACACAACATTTGCCTTTCCAAGGTGATAGAGTATCTTGAGATAATAATTGGCAATAATCCTTATCCATCTTCTTTCAGATCGTCTTTCGTCTTAAGGGCATTCTATGACAATGGTTACAGCCTGAAACCGATCATTCAAACTCCCACTCTTCCTTTCCTCAGTGCTTCTCTTCAACAAATTAGATTGAAGATCTTCATAAAGATATCATTCGTCTAATGAATCTCTTCTTCTTGTAGACTCTTATTCTTCCCTTCTTCGATTCCACACTTTGACTTGAGTTAATTTGCGTGGTTCCTTAACTTCCGAGCTGTGCACCAACCAAAGTGATTGAACACCAGATCACTTCTCCATTGGTACCATTCTTGAAATGATTTAGCACGCTCTCTGACTTCACACCATTCAAGCACCTTCCTCACTTCTCTCCTCCTTTAACTTTCCATAACTGAATGCCTTGCTCATGCCACCTTTCGAATTCTATCTCTTAACCTTGACACAGCCATACTCTCGAACGGTTGTAGCAACGACGATATACTCTCCCATATGATGGCTCTTCTTTAATCCTTGACCTTAGGATTATTACCATGATAAACAGATGATTCTCTTCCCTCTTCTTGCAACATGATTCTGCCTCGGTCAACTGGCCACGCTTTTACACCTCATAAACTTTCTTGAACCACTCTAAACGCCCTTGAATATATGTCTAACTATCATCTAGATACACACCTTTGCAAGACTAAACTGATCCCAAAACTTGCACCACTTAGCAGCCTATTGAAAGGTTTAGCTTCTAGGTTCTAAGGGATCTACACATACTCTAACCTTTACTATCATAAAGGTTCCCTTAAACTTACCACAATCTCGGTGACAAACCTAATGTCAACCCCGAGACAAACAAAACGTGGGTGGAACACACCAACACGTCATGTTAAACACTCCACAATTCTTTCCCATATCAATCATTATATCAATATGATATATTCAATTATGCAATGTAAAACATAATTCAATCAATCACCCAATGAGTGAAAACCCCACACATACCTGGTTTGGGACCTCAAGGAGGTCGAGAAGGTTTAGGATTTTCTATATCTAAGGCATAAACTCTTCCCGCAACTGCTTGACACTTGGGGGCTGGTTCAATTGCTTGATCATTCGGTGGCTGTGAGACAATCTGATGAGCTGGAGGATTCGTACTAGGACATGTAGTGGAAATATGTCCATGCTCACCACAAGTATAACATATGATGTTGTTAGACTTATGAGCAAATGGCTCTCCATCTGGGCACAATCATGAGATGTGTCCCACTCCTCCACACCAATGAAATTGAATGAGTGCGCCCTGAGGTGGGTAAGATCAATCACCTCTACCTCTTCTTAAGAATCTTCTTTTCACCGCTGCCTTATCATCAGGCCCATAATAGACAGACCTCTGTAATCTTTTGAACTCAGCTTCGTAGTCTCTCACGCTCCAATCTTCTTGCTTGCTGTCTTGAAAAATTGGTTCGAGCCGGTCCTTGGCCTTGGGTGGAAAGTCCTTCCGTTCAATTTTATTTATTTATTTATTTTTAACTCCATCCAGGTCGGGATCGCTCCTCTACAATGCTTTACTACTCCGTTCCACCAATTGGTCGCCTCATCATCGAAATGAAACACTGCTACATCTTTCTTGAACTCCTTTGGACATCTCACCGTATTATTCTGTTTTGTTTCAACTCTTTCACAAAAGCTCCATTATGGCTTTCTCCGTTTTGAATTATTCCTTCTGAGAGCTTCAAGCTCTGACTCCTTGGTCCTTTATACTCTGCGATCTCATCTTCCCTTAATTCCTCCTCCGAGGAATCATGTATAAACGCGCCATTACTCATCTCAGAACCCTTTCTTTTATCATGTTGCGCACCATGCAGCACACATGATCCTCGAATACTTTACTCTCCATGAACCGATGGTCCCCCAAGTCTTTCTCCTTTCAATACTTTAGACCATCTGAAATAAGAACGACGCATAAGCATATGCATCCAACAAGGGTTAATCCTATTCCCATCTACCTAAATAAAGGAGCTAGCTGGTTTCCTAAATTTCTTTTGCGACTTATTTACTCGATAAAACATTTGAAAACGAGTCCCATATGAACATGATAGAACCATGCTCTGATACCACCTAACTGTAACGCCCCCGATCCGGCCTAGGTCAGGGTGCAATTGGCCGGCCGCCCAACAATCAAACAAGAACAAGAACGACCAACCATCCGACCCATACCAGACCGAGAACGCTAAAATGTGCACCCAAATGCTCAGTCCGAGGTTTCCAGAATAAAACTGTTGTTATACGCGAAATCCGCCAAGGGTATATAACTATCCCAGTTACACCCCAGTCCAATACACACGCTCTCAGCATGTCCTCTCATTTGTACCTTCATCCCAAACTCTTTCTGAAACTCTTTCCAAAATCGTGAAGTGAACCACAGATCACGATCGGACACAATGCTCACTGGCAGTCCATGAAGTTTCACGATCTCATCGACATACAACACCACCAGCCTTGTCACTCCATCCGTCTTTTTCATAGGCAAAAAATGAGCAGACTCGGTCAGTCGACCCACAATGACCCAAATCGCATCATGCTTATTCTTAGTCCTCGGTAAACCCATCACAAATTCCATTGTGATCATATCCCATTTTCATTCCGGCATTGGTAATGTTTGCAGCAAACCACTCAGAAACTGGTTCTCTACCTTAATCCACTGGCACGTCGGACAACTAGCCACCCACTTGGCCACGTCCCACTTCATCCCGACCCAATGATAGTACCTTTTCAGATCGGCTAGGAAAACCCCAATGATAGTACGTGAGATTTCCTTTTCCAACTAGGAAAACCCCAATTTTAATCGGCTAAACTCACGGCCCACGGCCCAGTCTCTTTGTCTCTCAACACTTAGTCGTTTCCACGACAATTCCACATTTTCACTCGGACTTAGCCATTTTCTCTCGGCTACAATCGCGGTACAGTCCAAAACTCACGGGCATGGTCACAACACAGACAAATTCTCACGTACCGTCGAACCTCACTCGACTCAGTACATAATTACATCGGCCATCCCATGATCCACTCGGCCATAATCAGAATTTTTGGTCGTGGATGCTACAATTCTCCCCCACTTAGTTTGGATTCGTCCTCGAATCCGGCTCCTCCTCTGAAAGCTTCTCAAACCATTTCGCGAACTTTGTACTCATCTTCGACTCTACTTCCCAAGTAGTTTGCTCATCGCCATTACAATCCCAGACAACTTTGATCATCTTGACCACTTTACCACGCTTAACCTTTTCTTTCCGGCCAACCACACAGATCGGTCTACCTTCCACGACAAGATCCTCTTGCAGCTCCGGAGGTGGTTCAGATATTACATTCTCACGTTCGGTCATGTGCTTCCTCAGCTGTGACGCGTGAAACACATTGTGGTAAGCACTCATTTCCGGCGGTAAGTCCAACTTATACGCCACTGCTCCAATACTTTCCAGAATCTAGTACGGCCCCATATACCTCAGACTCAACTTAACTTCAAACGTTGCTCGGCTTTCTCCTTTATAAGTCATAGCCTTCAAATTAACCAGATCGCCCACACTGATCTAAGTCCTTACGGCGCTTATCGGCATAACTCTTTTGCCGGTCTTGAGCCTCTTTTAGCTTAATTTTCAGAAAACAAATCTCTTCAGTAGTCTCCTCGACTATCGCGGGTCCTAACCCACTCCGCTCCCCCACTTGGGTCCAACACAACAGTGTCCTGCACGGCCTTCCGTACAACGCCTCATATGGAGACATCTCAATGCTCCTTTGAAAACTGTTGTTATACGCGAACTCTGCCAAGGGTATATAACTATCCCAGTTACACCCCAGTCCAATACACACGCTCTCAGCATGTCCTCTCATGTTTACCTTAATCCCAAACTCTTTCCGAAACTCTTTCCAAAATCGTGAAGTGAATTTCGGATCACGATTGGACACAATGCTCACTGGCACTCTGATAGTAGGATTTTTCCACTTTCAATTAATCTCTACTACTCTTGTCATTGTAGTATTTGAGATGTCAATCCAAAGGGGTTAAGATTAACAACACTAGGAATACATGAAACTATTTAAGCTAAGCAAAATCAATTAAGACGGGGTTTTTATCTAACAACCTAAATGAAATAAAATCAAACAAGCTAACAACTTAAGAAGGCAAATCAAATTAAAAACAAGAACAAGAAGCAAACACAAATTCGAAATCTAACAAAGAGAAAATCGAATCCAAGGATGAGCTAATGGACTTTGGGTGAACCTAGAGCTAACCTATGATGTTCAAACAATCACATGAATGCTAATCCTTAGGTTTAAAACTCTGAACAAGACTAATTCACTCTCATGGCACTAATCCCTTTGCTAATTACCTAATCAAGAGCTAATCGTCATTAGTGAAAAGATAATCAACAAGCATAAAGATTCGGTTATAATATACCAAATAACACCTTAGACATCTACTTCCATAGGCTAAGCATGTAAATCTCTTGATTTAGTTGGTTGGGGCATTTCATCAAACGCCTTGTGGGCGGGAAATGCCCTTTTGTCTAAATCACTTTTCTCAAAGATAATATATCATTAAGATCACTAAACAAGAAAGGATTTAAAGAGTTTAAGTCCTAAACATCATAGATCAAACCTAATCTCACCCTAATCTACTTCATCCCTAGATCCTAAAAAGACTACTCACTAATCATAGCTAATCTAACAAATCTCATGCAAGAAGTGTTAGTAAACATGATTAGATGAATAGAGAAAGAAAGATTAGAATAAACAAGAATCAAATTGCATTAAACTTAAAAGAAATCTTCCAAATCTTTTCAAAACCACAAAGGGTCGATTTTTGTGTTTAAGCACAAGAGAAGATACATAAAAATTAGGTTTTTTAGTATTTGTAGGGAAGGAGGTCGAACCGGGTCAACCCGGAACAAACTGGGTATTGACCTGGTCGGGTTTGGATAAAACACGCCTCAGATCGATCAGCCAAATAGTCTGATCGATCTGCTGATCGATCAGATTCCCCTGCCGTGTTTGATCCATCAGCCAAAATGGTCTGATCGATCGGCTGATCGATCAGATCTTCCTGCCTCATTTGATATATCTGATCCTAGCTTCTGGTCGATCTGCTGATCGATTAGATCTCCCCTGAAGTGGTTTAGTGCGTCCAAGTGCATTTTGCTCACTCCTTTGCTCCACTTCGGCCCCCCTTTAGATCATGTGCCATCCTCCAAGCCTTATTAAACCTCCATACTATTCAAAGTCCTCCAAACGACCTAATAAGGACTCAATATGTACAAATATGCAACAACCTAAGTTAAAACTCACTAAACTCTAATATGTATGCAAATGAGACTAAAAGTGGCTAAATGAATGCAAAAGTACATGCAAAACTATCTAAGATGAATGTTAAATTATGAGTCTATCACACTCCATGAAGTTTCACGATCTCATCGACATACAACTCCACCAGCCTTGTCACTCCATCCGTCTTTTTCATAGGCAAGAAATGAGCAGATTTGGTCAGTCGATCCACAATGACCCAAATCGCATCATGCTTATTCTCAATCCTCGGTAAACCCATCAAAAAGTCCATTGTGATCATATCCCATTTTCATTCCGGCATTGGTAATGTTTGCAACAAACCACTCGGAAACTGGTTCTCTGCCTTAATCCACTGGCACGTCGGACAACTAGCCACCCACTTGACCACGTCCCGCTTCATCCCGACCCAATGATAGTACCTTTTCAGATCGGCTAGGAAAACCCCAATGATAATACGTGAGATTTCCTTTTCGAACTAGGAAAACCCCAATTTTAATCGGCTAAACTCACGGCCCACGGCCCAGTCTCTTTGTCTCTCGACACTTAGTCGTTTCCACGACAATTTCATATTTTCACATTTTCACTCGGACTTAACCATTTTCTCTCGCCTACAATCACGGTACAGTCCAAAACTCACGGACATGATCACAACACAGACAAATTCTCATGTACTGTCGAAACTCACTCGACTCTGTACATAATTACATCGGCCATCCCATGAACCACTCGACCATAATCAGAATTTTTGGTCTCGGATGCTACAATTCTCTCCCACTTAGTTTGGATTCGTCCTCGAATCCGGCTCCTCCTCTGAAAGCTTCTCAAACTATTTCGCGAACTTTGTACTCATCTTCGACTCTACTTCCCAAGTAGTTTGCTCATCGCCATTACAATCCCAGACAACTTTGATCATCTTGACCACTTCACCACGCTTAACCTTTTCTTTCCGGCCAACCACACAGATCGGTCTACCTTCCACGGCAAGATCCTCTTGCAGCTCTGGAGATGGTTCATATATAACATTCTCACGTTCGGTCATGTGCTTCCTCAGCTGTGACACGTGAAACACATTGTGGCAAGCACTCATTTCTGGCGGTAAGTCCAACTTATACGCCACTGCTCCAATCCTTTCCAGAATCTGGTACGGCCCCATGTACCTCAGACTCAACTTAGCATCAAACGTTTCTCGGCTTTCTCTTTTATAAGTCATAGCTTTCAGATAAACCAGATCGCCCACACTGATCTAAGTCCTTACGGCACTTATCGGCATAACTCTTTTGCCGGTCTTGAGCCTCTTTTAACTTAACTTTCAGAAAACAAATCTTTTCAGTAGTCTCCTCGACTATCGCAAGTCCTTACTCACTCCGCTCCCCCACTTGGTCCAACACAACAGTGTCATGCACGGCCGTCCGTACAACACCACATACGGAGAAATCTCAATGCTCATTTGAAAACTGTTGTTATACACGACCTCCGCCAAGGGTAGATAACTGTCCCAGTTACCACCCCAGTCCAATACACACGCTCTCCGCATGTCCTCTCAGGTGTACCTTCATCCCAAACTCTTTCTGAAACTCTTTCCAAAATCGTGAAGTGAACTTCGGATCACGATCAGACACAATGCTCACTGGCACTCCATGAAGTTTCACGATCTCATCGACATACAACTCCACCAGCCTTGTCACTCCGTCCGTCTTTTTCGTAGGCAAGAAATGAGCAGACTTGGTCAGTCGATCCACAATGACCCAAATCACATCATGCTTATTCTTATTCCTTGGTAAACCCATCACAAAGTCCATTGTGATCATATCCCATTTCCATTCCGGCATTGGTAATGTTTGCAACAAACCACTCCAACTGGTTCTCTGCCTTAATCCACTGGCACGTCGGACAACTAGCCACCCACTTGGCCACGTCCCGCTTCATCCCGACCCAATGATAGTACCTCTTCAGATCGCGGTACATCTTGGTCATTCCTGGATGAACAGTAAATCTTGACTAATGTGCTTCCTTTAGGATCTCTTCCTTTAACCCTTTCACGTTAGGAACACATACTCGGCCGTTCAACATCCCATTGTTTGATGTTCGATATTCGGTCTTGTCACCTTGTGACATCTTAATCAAATTCTCATCCTCCTCTTGAGCTAACCGGATCCTTGTTAACAAGTCATCCTGATCCGCAGCTCCCAAACCCAATGGTTCTGTAATCCTCTGTCAGAACGTTAAACCTTAACGTCCTTTGGAGATTCACAACTCCTTCCACGTCATTAGCAGATGATACACTAGCCCTCCACAGGCTTAATGCATCAGCAACGAGATTAGCCTTCCCCGGATGATACAGTATCTCCAGGTCATAGTCAACGACCAACTCCATCCATCTACATTGCCTCAAATTCAATTCAGGTTGAGTGAAGATGTACTTTAAACTCTTATGATCCGTAAACACTTGGACCTTCCCACCATACAAGTAAGATCGCCATATCTTTAACGTAAAGACTACAGCCGCCATCTCCAAGTCATGCGTAGGATAATTCACCTCATGCTTTCTTAGCTGCCTTGACGCATAGGCAATCACGTTCTCATGCTGCATTAGGACACAACCTAGTCCTTTCCCGGAAGCATCCGTGTACACCACATACGGTGCGTCCGACTCAGGTAGAGCCAACACTGGTGCACTTGTAAGCATTCCTTTCAACTTCGAGAAACACTCCTCACACTCGGCTGTTCATACGAACTCAACATCCTTACCAGTCAGACGCATCATTGGCTGAGCCATACTTGCAAAGCCTTTAACAAAACGACTGTAGTAGCCAGTCAACCCCAGAAAACTTCTTATTTCTGTGGCATTCTCAGGATTCGGCCAATCCGCAATGGCCTTGATCTTCTCAGGATCCACATACACTCCTTTGTCTGAAACAATGTGACCCAAGAACCCAATGTGTCTTTGCCAAAAGCTACATTTGCTTAGCTTGGCAACCAACTTCTGTTCACGCAACTTCCCTAAAACAATCCTCAAATGCTTCTCAAGCTCTTCCGGACTCTTCGAGTACACTAAGATATCGTCTATGAAAATAATCACAAACTCATCCAAGTATTCTCTGAACACGCCATTCATCAACTTCATGAATGCAGCTGGCGCATTCGTCAAACCAAACGGCATGACCACAAACTCGTAATGACCATACCTTGTCCGAAAGGCAGTCTTCCGAACGTCCGGTTCGTCTATTGGTATTTGATGGTACCCAGAAGCCAAATCAATCTTTGAGAACCAAGTAGCACCCCTGAGCTGATCCAACAACTCGTCAATCCTTGGAAGTTGATACTTAGTTCTTCACCGTAACACGGTTCAATCCTCGGTAGTCGATGAAATGCCGGAAGATTTCATCCTTCTTCTTTACGAACAGAACAAGTGCGCCCCATGGTGAACTGCTTGCTCTTACAAATCTCTTGTCCAGAAGATCAGCCAGTTGCTTCTTCAGTTCAGCCTTCTCGGCCGGAGCCATACGGTAAGGTGCCTTAGACACTAGAGCGGTTCTGGGATCAAGTTTAATCGTGAACGGATCTGAACGAGCCGGTGGCATCCCAGAAAAAGCTTGAAAAATGTCCTCAAACTCTTGCACCACTGGAATGTCTCCTAACTCCACGTCTGGTCCAACCTCAGCCGTAGATATCGTCGCTAGATATGCTTCACACCCTTTTGCTAACATCTTCTCCGCTTGTATTGCCGACACAACCAAGCTACCATAAGTCGGTCTAACTCCTTGGTAAACTAGAACTTCTCCATCTCTTTCGAACTTCACCCTTCGTCGGTGAGAATCCAAATGCGCCTTGTGCTTACCGAGCCAATCCATTCCTAGGATGACATCGTAAGACTTAACCTCACAAATCACTAAGTCTGCTGGCATATCAACTTCGCCAATCCAGAGAGAAATGTTTCGAACCGTCCCTGATGTAAGCATGCTTATACATCAGGAATTAACAAAGCGAGGAAACTTGGAGCTAGAGAGGATGGAGCTAAGCTTGAAGTTGAGAAGGAAGGAGGACTTGTAGCTGTGTCTGATGAAGCTAAGGAGCTTATAACAAAACGACATCATTCTATAAGGCCAGAAGCACGCCTTAACCAAGCTAAACCAAGTCAGATTCCATTCAGAATCAAAGAAATCAGCTTCAAACCAATGGAGATACCAAGGGAGCCGTTTAAGGAAAGCTCGTATATATGTTATACAAACATATTATACGACCAACTTTCATCACCTATTGAAGCTAAGGAGACCCACATACCGTCCATGGTTCAACTCAAGTCAACATTAACCAAAGGAGATTAATTCAATCCGCCAAAACCACCAAACCGGCCAAGATATGCATCCGCCAAGTCATATAAGGAAACTACGGATATATGTCTAGTTAATACATTATATTCGAGCCTTTTTACATCCACAGGAGTCTACATGAGCTATGCTACACCAGATCAAGTCCTTAACCGTTCCTCAATATCAGAGGTCAAAGAAGATCAAGCCAAAAAGGGGCTTTCCGTACTTGGAAACAGCTACACGGTTTCTAATGGAAAGCAAGACCAAACCTATCATTCACCAGCTAATCTCGTCACTCCATCATCTCTAGAGGATCTTGAGCGTCCCAGATATCCCAGTGTAGCTCCATGGATCAAGCCCTTTCCCCCCGAGACCAAATCAAGACCATTAAAGCCTAACGGCTAGGAAAATAGAGTCAAGAACAAATCCCATCTTTGTTGCTTTTCTTTTACTTTAGTTACCGTTTATTTTCATCTTTTCTGAGTATTATAAAAGCTCATCTACATTGTATTCTCATTTCACTAAGTTTTTAATCAATCAAAGTATTATTTTGTTTCAAAGAAAAGTCTATCTTTTGAATCAAATTTGTTCCTGCGAATTCTCTTCTTGTGTTTGTGGAATCAAGCTTGAAGAATTTCGTGTAGAATCTCCTAAGCTCTTGTGAGGATTAGCCCTTGAGCTAGAAGAGTCTAACCCTTGAAGTTTGTGGTCATCAAGCTTCAACCTGACTATCAAACCACAAGTCATTCAACCACCTCTAGCTTCTAAGCAAAGGTTTCAAAGAGACTTTACTTGAATCACCTTTCGAGTCTTGTGTCAGTCCCTAGTGAGAACATCACTTGGTCTCCAAACGCTCTCACTAGTCTGAATTCTTCCCGGATTTCTTTTGGAATCCTCCTTTCCCAATCATCCCTCGGTTAACAAAACAATGACTCGCTCCGGAGTCGAATAGAACATGGGTTTCCACCTCACCCATTAATAAGGTTCCTACATTCAATCCTTAGAATGCTAAGACACTTAACCAACATGCATACACACAAACTCATAAAAACCGTAACTACTAAAACCTATCGGTGATCGGTCTAAAAGTGGTCGGATCTCCAGTCCCTTCCGCGGTCGCGGTATACACCCTTGGTGTAATGGCCTGCCTCTTAGCCGGTTGCGCCAGTCCATCTCCTGCACGCTTAAGCTGAGTAGCCGCTTGCCCCGCCTGTAGCACCCCCGACTCGGCCTAAGACCCCTAGGGCGAGCCGGGAGCGCCGCAGTTATGCCGGGATTCGCCGACCGGCCGGCCCTCCCTCGGAACGGATCCAAGTCCAAGGCTGGCCCGCCGTGCTAGCCCGACCCTCTCGCCTAAAGCCTAAGGCTTGCCAACCCGTACCCTAGGCAAGAGTTGTGTTAAATCGGACCAAGTTAATATCATTTCAACACAAGGCTCTGACTTTCAACAAACTTCTTTATTATATATATATCGAGTCATTATACAAAATACGACTTATTCAAACTTTATATAAGCGGATCCTTACTACACAAACTGTACATATGTTTTACAAAAATATACCGCAATCTACCCCGGAATCCTAGTGTCCGCTGCGCCCGTCTACTTTCTACGGCTTCCTGCAAAATTTAATAAAATGAGGGATGAGTAATCTAGTATTACTCAGTGAATCCAGGACCCTCTATACAATTGTTAGAAACCCAACCCAAACCCCAAAATAAAACAATGCATGCATGCTCACATCATGCAACAATATCAAAGTAATATCACAAGCGGAAGCTTAAACAATGGTGGCATGACCATAGTAACCTCCTCGTTATTATGCATGTCGGGGCTATAGCAACCTGCAGATTACTAAGTTCAACCGTGGAACACACACCCTAGCCCTTCATGGCTACCTGTGTTCCACACTCGACTAGACATTGAACCAGGACCCGAGCCCTTCATGGCTATTCCTGTTCAATGCTAGCTACCAAACATGACCCTAGCCCTTAACGGCTATGCATGTTCCACTCTAAGCAGGTTGTCGAGGCCTCTAGGTGTATCGGTCCACGGCTCCCTAACTTGAACACCTCCCTACTTACCACAGAGGACCGTAGGCGAGAACATCAATGCCGACATGTCCTTGCCTCGACGGTCGGTCCGTTATGTCCTCATGACAATCGACGGTGTAATAACCCGGACGTGAGCGGAGGCCAGCCAGAGCAGAACGACCAAGAGGAGAGATTTTGGCCGAGAAACCAAAATCATGGAATCTACTCAAGGACAACTTGGATCGATGGTATAGGCCAAGGGGGGCACTTTGGCCAAGTCAGATGAAGAAAAACTTGAGTGGAACCTAAGATGGCCGGGAGAAGACCATCGCAGACAAGGAATGGCCGTGAGACGACCAGCCAAAAGTCGAAGTTCCAAAATCAGTGGGACGTTGATTGGGATCAACTAAGGAAGCTAAAAGAGGAAGAATACTCGAAGAAAATCTAGAAAAAGATCGGGTAGATAAAAAGTTACCGGGGAAAGAAGCCCGATGGCCATATCGGACCGGACCGGCGCGCGGCTGGAATGAGAAATTGCTTGGATCGTTTGGCCAAGGCAATTTGTCTCATCCCATCAAAGGCTAGAACACTTAGGACAACAAATCTAAGTGTTTTGTCAAAAGAAGCTTGAAGGATTCTCAAGAAAATTCACAAGCGTTCAAGGAGGAAGGAGAATGGCCGTCCGAAGCAAGAATGGCTCAGATTGAAGATAGCCGAGTGGGCTAAGGCTCTTTCCAACAATGCGACGTGAATGAGAGGCCTTTATAAGCTGGAGAAAATGGAGTTAGACAAAGGATTGGTCGAAGTCAAAAATCGACCAATGGGACAGTGACACGTGTGCAGCCATTTATCTTGGCTATGCCCACGACTGGAGGTGTTTTGACGTTATTGGCAGCCGTGATTATGGACTACATGTATGGGAACGAAACATGGTCCAAGACTAGTCACTCCAACACTGACCAATCAGAAGATAGCACATGACACATGTATAAAGACGAAACGCGCATGTATAAAGACGAAACGCGCATGTATAAAGACGAAACGCGCATGTATGAGGACGAAACAAGCCGTGATTGTGGACTACATGTATGGGAACGAAACATGGTCCAAGACTAGTCACTCCAGCACTGACCAATCAGAAGATAGCACATGACGCATGTATAAAGACGAAACGCGCATGTTGGGGTCGGTTTTCACCCAGGCGAAATCAATCAGAGAAAATGCTAAGTATGAGGCATTGCTTCTTTACCATGCATGATTCATACACAAAGCATGCACGACTGAGATAAATCACCTCGGTGCACAAAGCATGCACGGACCGAGGAGAATCACCTCGGTGCACAAAACGTGCACGTCCGAAGTAAATCACCTCGGTGCACAAAGCATGCACGGACCGAGGAGAGTCACCTCGGCGCACAAAACATGCACGAGCCGAAGTGAATCACCTCGGTGCATAAAGCTTGCACAAGCCGAAGTGAATCACCTCGTTGCACAAAATATGCACGAACCGAGGTGACACATTTCGTATACAAACTGTGCAGAATCCGAGCTGAACCGGATACGCATGAGATGAACCAAACTATGCACAAGTTAAATCGACGTTTCTCCTTGGCGGCCCGAGCGGGAGGCCCACAAAGCTATCTGAGCCCAAGACAAGGCGCGAAGCCGAGCCCAAGACAAGGCACGAAGCCGAGCCCAAAAAAGATCATTGTGCAAGTGGGCCGAGCCTAATTCCACGAGGAAGGCCGAGACAAAGGAAACCCTAGAGGACGAAGCCTCGTGGAGAGATGCGCCGCCAAGGGAGATAGAGAAGAATCTACTGGAAGATTCTCCGAGATTTACTCGAAGATTATGAGAAGGATGTATAAATAGGATTTTCATTCCAATTGTAAGGGGATCCGCGTTTAACCTAGCAAAACACTTGTACCCTAAAAAGCTTCTTACAGTAACTCTAATAAAATCGCCATCTTTGGATCTTTGTTGCAGCTTCTGACTTAGAATCTTTGCGTCCTCTTTATTTTCCATACTTATAAATCGTTGTGTGAAATCCAGCACGCACAGCGCATGTATAAAGACGAACGCGCATGTATAAAGACGAAACGCGCATGTATAAAGACGAAACGCGCATGTATGAGGACGAAACAAGCCGTGATTGTGGACTACATGTATGAGGACGAAACATGGCCCAAGACAAGTCACACCAGCACCGACCAATCAGACAACAGCCCATGGCGCATGTATAAGGACGAAACATGCATGTATAAGGACGAAACGCGCATGTATAAGGACGAAACGAGCCACTATGTTGGACCAGTCATGGATAACCTTTGAACGAGTTATCTATGGGATAAGAACCATGTTTTTAAGCATGAGATGGCGTGGGCTACTAGCTAGAAGATAAGTCTCTTGACTCTAGCTCATCCTACCAGAAGATAAGATCCACAGCCTCAGCGAATCACAAGAGAGCACACGTCCTGAAAAAGTGGTCAAAGGAGATAAGGCTAAGCAGCCTAGAGTACAGGCTATGGCCTAGGTCTGTGGCGTGGAGAGCATGCAAGGCTCACCCATGTATCAAGACGAAACCCAAAGATGAGGTTTATCTTAGGAAAAGTGGCTTTATGGAGCATTATCCGTCCAGAGCCAATGGTATGTCAGCACACGAGCCTAGGGGCTAGAAGATGGGATAAGATGCAATGATGAAGGCTAGGAAGCCTAGGAGATAAGGCTATGGACTAGCTTTGATTCGTGGATAGCATGCATGGCTTGATTGCCCGGTGGACGACACTCAGCTACCAGCGTGCTTGGTTGCTTAGAATGCCTATAAATACCCCTGTGATGCCATTCTTCCAAGCCATTCTCGCCCAAAATAAGGTAAAGCTAAACACTAAGAGTGAGTAAGTGAAAGTAGTAAGGAGCTAGTACGCTCAAGTCAAGTCTAAGCTTAGCCGATCTAGAGAAAAGGATCCAGCTAGTCTAGCAAAGGAAAGAGGTGAGTCCCGGTAGTATAGATTGCATACTAATGGATTCATGTGCAGGTTTTAACTTAAGGATGGAACAGTAGGGATGTCCATCTTAAGTTATTATTGTGTGTGAGAGGTTCTGCCGCGATAACTTTCACAAAAAGGAGAGTTTTGTGAAGAGTTATGCCGCAAAAATTTTTATAAGTATGCCGCATTAACTTTCACAAAAGAGGAGTTTTGTGAAGAGTTATGCCGCATAAATTGTTATAAGTATGCCGCATTAACTTTCACAAAAGAGGAGTTTTGTGAAGAGTTATGCCGCAGAAATAATTTTTAATTGAGGAATTCTGCCGAGGTAGCTTTCATAATAAGTGACATTGTGAAAGTGGTTGCCGGCGAATTTTTAAAAATTATTGAGTGAGTGTGAATGTATGTGGTGTTTTATCCACATGTATTGGTGTGGTACGAGGCATGGTGGGGCGTAAAAGTCCATATGCTAAGTACGGTGTGTGGATCACATGGGTACGAAGACTCATGGTGATTTAGGGCGGTGTATCGGCGGCGTCCTGCTTTCCCGACCCAAATGGATACGAGAAACCCTCGGTTCATGACGGAAGGAAGACTCGGAGGGTACTTGGGTCGCTCCCTCGGCCGAGTATGCATGACGATGCAAGTGCCGTCGATTATCATGAAGGACATAACGGACCGACTGTCGAGGCAAGGACATGTCGGCATTGATGTTCTCGCCTACGGTCCTCTGTGGTAAGTAGGAAGGTGTTCAAGTTAGGGAGCCGTGGACCGATACACCTAGAGGCCTCGACAACCCGCTTAGAGTGGAACATGCATAGCCGTGAAGGGCTAGGGTCATGTTTGGTAGCTAGCATTGAACAGGAATGGCCATGAAGGGCTCGGGTCCTGGTTCAATGTCTAGTCGAGTGTGGAACACATGTAGCCATGAAGGGCTAGGGTGTGTGTTCCACGGTTGGGCTTAGTAATCTGCAGGTTGCTATAGCCCCGGCATGCATAGTAACGAGGAGGTTACTATGGTCATGTCACCATTGTTTAAGCTTCCGCTTGTGTTATTGCTTTGATATTGTTGCATGATGTGAGCATGCATGCATTGTTTTATTTTGGGGTTTGGGTTGGGTTTCTAACAATTGTATAGAGGGTCCTGGATTCACTGAGTAATACTAGATTACTCATCCCTCATTTTATTAATTTTTGCAGGAAGCCGTAGAAAGTAGACGGGCGCAGCGGACACTAGGAATCCGGGGTAGATTGCGGTATGTTTTTGTAAAACATATGTACAGTTTGTGTAGTACGGATCCGCTTATATAGAGTTTGAATAAGTCGGATTTTGTATAATGACTCGATATATATATAATAAAAAAGTTTATTGAAAGTCAGAGCCTTGTGTTGAAATGATATTAACTTGGTCCGAGTTAACACAACTCTTGCCTAGGGTACGGGTTGGCAAGCCTTAGGCTCTAGGCGAGAGGGTCGGGCTAGCACGGCGGGCCAGCCTTGGACTTGGATCCGTTCCGAGGGAGGGTCGGCCGGTCGGCGAACCCCGGCATAACTGCGGCGCTCCCGGCTCGCCCTACGGGTCTTAGGCCGGGTCGGGGGTGCTACAGACGGCACTTGCATCGTCATGCATACTCGGCCGAGGGAGCGACCCAAGTACCCTCCGAGTCTTCCTTCCGTCATGAACCGAGGGTTTTTTGTATCCATTTGGGTCGGGAAAGCGGGACGCCGCCGATACACCGCCCTAAATCACCATGAGTCTTCGTACCCATGTGATCCACACACCGTACTTAGCATATGGACTTTTACGCCCCACCATGCCTCGTACCACACCAATACATGTGGATATATCACACCACATGCATTCACACCCACTCAATAATTTTTAAAAATTCGCCGGCAACCACTTTCACAATGTCACTTATTATGAAAGCTACCTCGGCATAATTTCTCAATTAAAAATTATTTCTGCGGCATAACTCTTCACAAAACTCCTCTTTTGTGAAAGTTAATGCGGCATACTTATAACAATTTCTGCGGCATAACTCTTCACAAAACTTCTCTTTTGTGAAAGTTAATGCGGCATACTTATAAAAATTTATGCGGCATAACTCTTCACAAAACTCTCCTTTTTGTGAAAGTTATAGCGGCAGAACCTCTCACACACAATAATAACTTAAGATGGACATCCCTAGTGTTCCATCCTTAAGTTAAAACCTGCACATGAATCCATTAGTATGCAATCTATACTACCGGGACTCACCTCTTTCCTTTGCTAGACTAGCTGGATCCTTTTCTCTAGATCGGCTAAGCTTAGACTTGACTTGAGCGTACTAGATCCTTACTACTTTCACTCACTCACTCTTAGTGTTTAGCTTTACCTTACTTTGGGCGAGAATGGCTTGGAAGAATGGCATCACAGGGG
>JAHZTW010000049.1:62481-79166 GCA_020283515.1 Alliaria petiolata
TGTGATCCGTCGGAGGAGAAATCACATTGAGATGTTGAAAGATGATAATGGAAGTTGGATAACGAATACAGATGCGTTGGAGAGGTTAGCGATTGAATATTACAAACGCTTGTATTCAATGGATGATGTAGATGCAGAGGTGGTAAAGCTACCACGGGAAGGTTTTACACGCTTAACACGGGAGGAGAAGGTGGAGCTGAATATACCATTTATGGCTACATAGGTGGAACAAGCTATTCTGAGTATGGGAAGCTTTAAAGCGCCAGGACCGGACGGTTTCCAGCCGATGTTCTATCAGAAATGCTGGGAGGTTGTCGGTGGATCAGTGACCAGGTTTGTGTTGGAGTTTTTCGAGACTCGTAATCTTCCTCAGAACACAAATGACGCATTATTGGTACATATAGCTAAAGTAGCTAAACCAGAACGGATTACTCAGTTTAGACCTATTAGCTTGTGTAATGTCTTATTCAAGACTATCACCAAGACTATAGTGAATAGACTGAAGCGAGTGATTACAAAGTTGATAGGGCCAGCTCAATCTAGCTTTATCCCAGGGAGATTGAGCACAGACAACATCGTGGTGGTGCAGGAAGCAGTGCATTCTATGAGAAGAACGAAAGGCCGAAAAGGGTGGATGTTATTGAAACTTGATTTAGAGAAGGCTTATGACAGAATTAGATGGGACTTCCTGGAATATACGCTTGTAGTTGCGGGCTTGTCAGAAGTATGGACTAAATGGATTCTCAAATGTGTCTCAGGTCCTTCTATGAATGTACTATGGAATGGAGAGATGACAGAGCCCTTTAAGCCCTCATGAGGGCTTCGCCAAGGAGACCCTCTATCTCCTTTGTTTGTGCTATACATGGAGAGATTGTGTCACCTCATAGACCGAGCGACTGCTGAGAAAAGATGGAAGCCGATCTGCCTTTCTAAGGGAGGTCCAATGCTATCCCATATCTGCTTTGCGGACGATCTAATCTTGTTTGCAGAAGCTTCAGTGGGTCAAATCCGGGTGATAAGAGGTGTGTTAGAGAAATTTTGTGTGGCCTCGAGTTAGAAAGTTAGTCTTGAGAAGTCTAAAATCTTCTTTTCAAGCAATGTATCTTGTGATTTGGGGAACCTGATAAGTGATGAGAGTGGAATAAGAACTACTACAGATCTTGGAAAGTATCTAGGCATGCCTATTTTACAGAAAATGATAAATAAGGAGACATTTGGAGAGGTGCTAGAGAGAGTATCTTCAAGACTAGCAGGCTGGAAAGGGCGTGTATTAAGCTTTGCAGGACGGTTGACACTCACGAAGGCAGTGTTATCCTCCATTCCAGTCCACTCTATGAGTACTATAATGTTGCCGAGCTCCACGCTTGTGTGCTTAGATAAAACATCACGAGCTTTCTTATGGGGAAGCACTGAGGAGAAGAGGAAGCAACATCTGTTAGCATGGAAGAGAGTATGCTTACCGAAAGGGGATGGCGGCTTAGGGATCCGTGATGCAAAGGCTATGAACACGACATTGATTGCTAAAGTCGGTTGGCGCCTATTGAATGATCAAAAATCTCTTTGGGCGCGAGTGGTGAGGTGCAAATACAGAGTCGGAAATGCGCATGACCATAACTGGACTATCTTGAAGAGTAACTAGTCATCGACTTGGAGGAGTGTGGTGATTGGTTTAAGAGAGGTGATGTTTGAGGGGCAAAGCTGGATCATCGGTAACGGCCACATGGTGAACTTCTGGACATATAGACGGGCTTCGGATAGACCATTGTTAAAGCAAACTACCGGGGAAGTGTCGGAGGAGTACGTATCACTCTCCGTCAGAGACTTGTGGAGAGATGGGTTGGGATGTGAAATGGATAAAATTGCTCCTTACATATCCGAGAACAGAAGGTTGGGACTCTTGGCGGTGGTCTTAGATAATGTTACCGGAGCGCGAGATCGACTGTCTTGGGGTGAGACATCAGATGGGGTATTCATCGTCAAATCAGCGTATGCCATGTTAACCCGAGACAAGACACCAAGACAGAACATGGAGGTTTTTTATCGAAGGGTGTGGAAAGTGGAGGCACCAGAAAGGATGAGAGTGTTTTTATGGTTAAGTGGAGACATTAGATGGGGTATTCACCGTCAAATCAGCGTATGCCATGTTAACCCGAGACAAGACACCAAGATAGAACATGGAGGTTTTTTACCGAAGGGTGTGGAAAGTGGAGGCACCAGAAAGGGTGAGAGTGTTTTTATGGTTAATTGCGAATCAAGTGATTATGACAAACGCTGAGAGACAGAGAAGGCATCTCTGTGATTCAAATATATGTCAGGTGTGTAAAGGTGGAGTGGAGACTATCATTCACATCTTACGAGATTGCCCAGCAATGGCGGGAATTTGGATGCGAATTGTTCCGCAACAAAAACGACGTGAGTTCTTCCTTAAGTCTGTTCTTGAGTGGATATATGAGAACTTGGGGGAGGGAGGACTCGTAGACGGTTCCCCTTGGTCAACAACTTTTGCTATGGCGACATGGTGGGGATGGAAATGGAGATGTGGGAACGTCTTTGGAGAAAATGGGAAGTGCCGGGACAGAGTACGGTTCATCAAAGACCTGGCTAAAGAGGTGACTATGGCGAAGCTGGCTCATAAAAAAAGACAGTAGGAAAAGCTCGAGTAGAAAGGATGATAAGCTGGGATCCTCCGATTGTGGGTTGGTTAAAGTTGAATATTGATGGAGCTTCACGGGGTAACCCGGGGTTAGCTACGACTGGTGGGGTTCTACAGGATGGTGATGGGAGTTGGTGTGGCGGTTTCGCGGTGAACATAGGGAGGTGTTCAACAACGCTGGCAGAACTTTGGGGGGTATATTACGGTTTCTATATAGCATGGGAGAAGAGACCCGCACGCTTGGAGGTGGAAGTCGATTCGGAGATGGTGGTAAACTTTCTCAAGAGAGGGATAAGTGATTCTCATCCACTGTCGTTGCTAATACGTTTGTGCCATGGCTTTATTTCGAGGGACTGGATAGTCAGATTTTCACATGTGTATAGGGAAGTTAATTGTCTTGTCGATGGATTAGCAAACTATGTGTTTTCCCTTCCCCTAGGTTTTCATGGTTTGGCTTCTGTGCCATCTAGCTTGGTTTTGATTTTCAATGATGATACGATAGGATTTGCGCGCCCAAAAAAAATTAATATGTAATTTATTTTTATGGTTCGAATAAAATCGGGAGACATTGTCTATCGCCCCGTTTCCAAAACAACGTACCATAGCCCAAAACTTCTCAAAAATTAACCCAAAATTAAAGAATATATATATATATATATATATATATATATATATATATATGTTGTCATTAACATTTCCTATTCTTTTACTCGCATATGTACATATATGTTAGTATGAATGTATAAAAAACATATAGATGTGTTTATTTTCAAAGGTGCGATGAGTCATGACATAACAGCTTTTTAAACTGAGAAATGGAGGACACATAATGCAATTTGATTGGTCGGAGATTACGAGGACCAATAAGAGTCCTCAAATAAGGGGAAACAGCATATTTTGTTTTAGATAGGATCCACGCATTAATATAACACAAAACTCAATTTTTTTTTAAAGGGGAATACACCAAAATTATTGGAGGCCTTGGGTAACCAACTAACCATACCATTAAATTTATCATATGGAAGAGTTATGGACCTATGTGTATGCATCTATGTGGGTAAAGATATATTCACATTGCTTCTATTCAACCAACGTGTGTATCTCTGCGTTTATTGCCCTGACAACAAACTTATATATATATTATGTGTTGGACCATATATGTTTGCTAAGCAAAATTTAAATATAAAAGTTAAGTGACCCCGCCGGATTTCACTATACTCTAATGGTTAAATATATAATAGTACTACTGGCCAGTGTTTTATAATCCTGATCAAACCGTATTCTTGTATGGCATATATATAGAGCGTAAAAAGGATAATGCTTTTCTTGTTTAAATGTGAATCTTTCACATAGTTCAAATCGATTTTACTATTTGTTTGCATTCTATATTTTGTTATTTTTAAGTCGGAGCGGTTTTATGTATGGTATAAGCTAATCCAACAAACGTATGCATATATGATGAATGTTTGGATGTGTTAAATCATATCTCCACTGAAAGTTTCTCAAAACTGTGTCAACACAAAATATATTAATACTTAATTAGATGAGTATACCAAAACCTCTCATTGGGAGTCCGAGTCTCTTGCTACCTCTGTTTCTCAAAGATTGATTTTATAGATTTTTCACAGATATTAAGAAATAATCATTACTTACTTTTTCCTATTACTTTTTGTTTGTTTTTGAATATAAATTTACTTTTTCTAATTACTTTTTGTTTGTTTATTGTCTTGAAAAAAGGAATATATTAAATTTAATCTAGAAAATCAATCTATTAGAAACAAACATAAAATCTAAAACATCAAACTATGAGGAACGGAGGGAATATATCATAAAAGCGTATTAAATATTATTGTTTTCAATGTTTTTATCTAGATAAAAAGCTTAAAGCACCTCCATCAAGAGTATTTCAACGTGAGTCTCTCACAAAATAGAGAGAGAAAAAATAGTATTTTATTAAGTGGAACAAAAAAAGAAGAGAAAGAATGAAGAGAATCTCTCAAATGAGAGACTTTGAGATACCCTTGAGAGATCCATATAACCTATGTAGCACGGAAGCTTCTCTCGAGTTTCGCTTCCCGCTTCGGAATCGGAATCGGAATCGGAATCGGAATCTCGCTTCGATAACGATTCCAAAAATATTTTTTTTAAACACGTTGGAAGCTTGCGTTTTCGTTTTGGAAGCTTACGCTTCCATATTAAAAACATATGTATACAAAATATTTCATCTTTTATCTATAAAAAATATTTTTTGAAATTATTATTTTAATCAAGATAAAATATCATTAGTGATAAAATTGATAATATTAATGAGATTATCTTGAAAAAGTTGAGTTGTATAATCTTTCTTTAGATAACAAAAAAAATGATTTTATTTGATAAAATTAAAAAAATTGAGAATAAAAATAGTGTTTTAATTTTCTATTTTGATTAAGTATGTAAAATATACTAATTAAATTTCAATTGGTTATAATCATTTATTAATGTAATATAATGTTTAGCTTTATATATATATATATATCTATATATGCATACGATTCCAACACGTACCCGCTTTCTATTTTTTTTTAAAAAGCCGTTTCCACGTTTCCAAACGTTTCCGCTTTCGCGTACCCGCTTGTGATTCCATGCAAACACTTGTCTTCATGTGATTGATTTAATTTATTTTCATAAATTAAAATTAAATTGTACAACTAAATTATATTAAAAATATGAGTATTATATTTGTGAGAGACTTAGAGTATCATTAGGGGCTCTTGAATTTTTTTTTTTTAACGATTTTTCGATTTTAAAAAAATAAAATAAAAAAGTATGTTAACCAATGATTGTGCGCCACATGGCAAAAAAGGGAAGAAACGTTTCTTGCAGCTCTGCGCAGAGAGGCGATTCTGCTTTCTCTCTGTGCCACATCATTTTTTATTTTTATTTTATTTTAAGAACCTTTAAGAAAATGACCAATAATGATGTTCTTAGAAGGGTATTTCACCAATGGAAATGCTCTTATATATATATATAAATAGATAAGAATGGTAGTTTCTTAGAAGGTTTCTTAATATATAATATTATAATAAAAATTATTATAATAATAAAAGAAATTTTTTAAGAAATTTTTAAATAGGTTTCTTAAGTTTTAAAAACCCCTTTATTATTATAATAATTTTTCTTATAATACTATATGTTACATTGATCTTGTTCTAATAACACAAAAACACAAGCTCTTAATGTAGATGTGTGTATATATATATAATATACCTACGTTATAGTCACATAGAGGAGTTGACGTGTATAGAAGATACATGTGTGTGTGTGTTTTTTTTGACAAAATGTGTGTGTGTGTGTTACTCATCGTACGATGTGTATGATTGATTAACATGATCTTCTAACAATAAAATTTAATAATAAATGGGACGATAAAAACAGAGTGTAATTGAAGGAACTTTAACAAGAATTNGGTGAATTCTCTATTCAGTTTTTGCGAGAATATCTCCATTGCTAGGACGAACAGATACGGAGAGAGCGGGTCTCCTTGTCTTAGGCCCTTGGAACCCTTGAAGTATCCACACAATTCTCCATTTATAGAGACAGAGAAGCTGGTGGTTGTAAGGCATTGCTGAATAAGAGTTATGAAGCATTGCGGGAACTGAAGTGCTCTCAGTATATTCACGATAAATTCCCAATCCACCGAATCAAAAGCTTTCTTGAGGTCAACTTTGAGCATTGATCTCTTGGAGATGCTTTTCCAGTTGTAACCTTGAACAAGCTCAGTTGCCAAGAGCACATTTTCGACCAATAGCCTGCCTGGAATGAATGCAGATTGGGTATTGGAGATGATAAGAGGAAGGACTTCCTTCAGCCTGTTAGCTAGAAGTTTTGAGATCACCTTGTACACCGTATTACAACAAGAGATGGGTCTGAATTCAGTGATCTTTGTTGCATTTGTTTTCTTCGGGATAAGCGTCAGAATCGTTGCGTTCCACTGCTTTAAGATCTTACCCGATTCAAAAAATTCCATGACTGCTTCAATCATGTCTCTCCCTACTGTACTCCATTGTGAGGTGAAGAACTCTGCAGGGTAGCCATCAGGCCCAGGAGCCTTGCTCTTTGGAAGAGAGAAGAAGGCTTTTTGGATGTCGAGAGGAGAGAATGGCGCTGAGAGGACCTGGGTAGCCCTATCGGAGCAGCGGAATGGCACCAGCGAAGCTATCTCCTCAACAGAAGAAGAGGTTGCTAGGGTCGCGCCACCTAGAAGGTTCTCATAAAACCCCACAATGTGCTGCATAATACCTTCTTTAGTGTCAATGACCGAATCGTTATCATCAAGCAAAAAATGAATCTCATTTTGAGCCATTCTTGTAATGAGCGACCGATGAAAGAACGTAGAGTTAGAGTCACCGACATCTAACCATCTTACTCTTGATCTCTGGTGCAAGAAAGATTCCTCTGCTTTTGCTAGGAAGTACCACTTCTCATGAGCTTCTTTCTCCTTTGCAGCAGCGTCAGGAGAAGGGCAGCTAAGGAGGTTTTGTTGGCATGTGAGAAGGTCGGAGAATGATTCACAGACTCGCTTCTCAATGTCTGAATAGTTTTGTCGACTGAAATATCTGATAACACTCTTGAGTTCCTTTAACTTCTTTGAGACACAGAGCATTCTTGTCCCTGCGAAGGGTAGGGAATTCCAACACTCTTTAATTAGCACTGCAAAGTCTGGGTGGTTATTCAGAAGCGTGAAGAACTTAAAAGGCCTTTTCTGTTTTGGCTTCTTTGAGTCCAGAAAAATGCAGCAAGGGCTATGATCTGATATGCCGGGTTCACCAAATATGCCTAGAGAATTAGGAAAAGCAGGCAACCAGAGATCGTTTACCATGATTCGGTCAAGTTTCTTTGCAACTATTCCAGAGTCTCGGTTATTGGACCATGTGTAGGTGTTCCCGCTGTACGGCATATCAAAAAGAGAGGCAGAAGCTACACATTCATTCAGGTCTCGCATACCACTAGTGGAGGTGAACTGGTCGGCAGTGGAGTGCTCTGAAGCATGCATAGTTTGATTAAAATCCCCAAGAACAGTCCATGGAATAGAATTGAACTGCGGTAAAGACGCCAAGTTTTCAAGCTCGGCCCAAAGAAGTTTCCGCTCCTCTTTGCAGGTTGAAGCGTAGACAAAAGTAACAGCCAGCTCTGCAGCAACGAAAGGCAGCTGAACCAGACAGGAGATTGACTGAAGAGACTTGGAAAAAACTCTTACGGAGACAGAAGGGTGCCACATGATCCAAATTTTTCCTAAATCCGAAAATCCGTAATTACATTCATATTGCCATCCAGGAAACGCTCTGCTAATTATAGACGGAGCTTTAGCCGGACTGACATGGGTCTCAACGAGACCACCAAAAAGAGGACGATACTTCTTCATCCATTTATTAAATCCGCGACGCTTTATTTTATCATTGAAACCTCTAATGTTCCAGCAAAAAATATCCATAAAAGGGAAAATTTAGAGGTTTAAAGGGCCTCCAGCCCTAGCCTTATTTCTAGTCTGCCTTTGCATCCGTTTTGAAAGCACCTGAATAAATGGATCATTTACTTCGTCTGGGTCAAGGTCATCGTCAGAGAGACTTTCGACCTCGGTTTCAGATTCTCGGCCAGAAGATTCAGAATTCTTGCTTGGAGAGCAGAATTTATTTGAACGGAGATCAACACATAGTCCTCCATCAGCAAGGCCAGCAGAGTATGCTGTTGAGAAGTCTTGAGAGATCACCTTTTCTGGATGGGATTTAGATGCTTCAGGGACATCTGCTTTTGCTGGTTGCTCCTTGCGAATAACGTACTTCATAGTGACAGGAGGAGGAACTTTTGGAGCGGTCTTAGAGGGTCCCGGTAATACTTTTGCCGTTCCAGAGCTGGATTTAGGTCCATCTTGACGAGGCTGCGGCACAATCGGTAGCTGGCTATTAATAGGAGCTTTACCTTTGGATTGGTTTTTCTTGACTCTTGGACAAGTTTCAGTTGTATGCTTAACTGACTTGCATAGGGAACAGGTCCGTGGAGCTGCAGGACACCTCGAAATCGTATGGCCAACCTTCTTGCAGAAACTACAAAGGGAAGGTAACCAGGGACTAGAAACTTTGATCCTACGAATTTCACCCGTCTCAAACTGCGCATTTACTGCCTCTGGGATGGGTTTTCTCGGATCGATGACAGTGTACACCTTTGCAATCTCGATATTGGTCAGGTTTTCTGTAGCTGGGTGGAGAGCGATTGGATGGCCGACCAATCCTGCAATTTCCCGCAATCCATCTCTGTTGAAGAATTGCAAGGGGACACCTGCAAAATCCAGCCATACTGGAACCATAGATAGTTCTGGTTTCTCCGCCTGGACGCCCGGCGACCACTTAGCCACGAACATTGTTTGACCGTCGACTTGCCATAGGCTCTGGCTCAAAATACGGCGTCGCGCATTTGGACAGGAGACACGGAAAAGGAAAGCATGGCCATCCATCTTAGAGACCGAGATATCGCGCCTATGCTTGCTCCAGATACCATTGACAATGGCGTGGACTGCACCCCGAGCTGGGGGTTCTTCATAGAACTGGCCAAGGATAAAGGAATCCCAAGCTTTCTTATTCTTTTCAATCACAGAATTAGGGATTTGTACACAGGACTCTCCTGATTCGAGCGTAAAAGGAACTCCCTGTGGATCGAGATTTGTCGTATTCCCTTTCACCAGGTCTTTCCAGAGCCGGATTGGGTTTTGTTTCGGAGATTCCTTAACAGCAGAAGGATACTGCGACTCGGTGGATTGGTTACGGATCTCTGCTCCAATCGATTGATTTGAAGGAGGAGAGACATCTTTCCCTTCAGGTACGGCCTCCAGATCGCTGATCTGGTTTGTAACTGAGTTGGGAATAATAAGGTTTCTGATTTCCGATGTCGAATTCACATGAGCAACTTCGATTTGGGGGTCAGAAGGGGACGATTTAGCTGCATTCTCAGTGATTGCAGGTAAAGAGTTTGCCTCAGAGGTGACGGAGGCTATGGCGGCTGATTCCGAAGAAAGAGGCGCAGAAGATTTTGTAGAAGATCCCGACGAATCGACGGTTCCAGTGGGGAGACCGCCTGAAGAGGTTTGTTTTTTCTTTTTCTTTGCCATGAGGGCCGGTGGGAGCCGACGCCGGGATCGGCGCCGGTGAAGAAAGAAAGAGGTAGATCGCAGGTTTGCGAGAGAAAGAGGAGAGAGAATCTATAGCCTAGAAAGAGGAGAGAGAATTTAGTCAACCGCTTTCAAACTTATTTTTTTGTTTACAAATAATTGTCAGCATTTGGACTGCATTTCCTCGAGAGTGTTTGAGAGAAAAAGATAATGGATCAAGATGAGTGGTTGGGAACGCTAAGATACGCCGGTAAAGCGCAGGATAAGGTTTCCGTTGACACCCTCATGCTCCGGTACCGTCCGATCGCTCCAAAACCCACGACTGGTCAGCCATGCGCTGCAGGAGATAACAACAACAGCTGCTCATACAATATGAGCAAACGAACCAAACGAAAGTACGTTAGGGTTTCGAAGAATAATAAAAGCACATCTCGAGGAAAGAGCAGATCTGACTTGTCTGATGATCGGGAACAAACTGGAGTCGTGACGCTGCAACTTCTGCCGGAAAAAAACGATCTTTCCGTCGAATTCACGCCGTTAGATCAGGATAGTCTTGATCCGACGGTGAAAACGATAATCGGAGAGAAAACACGAGAAACTGGCACGTGGGGCACGTTTAACGGCGGCGTCACGGTGGAGGTGGAGACGTGGATGACGGTCGAGTCCGTGACGGGGGTATGTGACAGTAGTTCGAGTTCCCATGCGGTGGAGCTTACTGACGTTGAGATGGTGGACAATTTAGGTAAGGACACGTGTCCAGCTTTCGTATCGGACGGCTCGAACCGTGTGGTGTGGGTTAACGAGGCTTACCGGAGGAATGTTTGCGGTGAAGATTCGTCGTCGTCGTCGTTGTCGTTGCCGGATGTTATGGTGTGGTTGGTGGCGGAGGAGTCGACGGTGGCAATGTATTGTAACTACCGAGCTTTCACGTGTAGGGTGAGGATGCAGTACACGTGGCAGGAAACGAAGTACACCAAAACGGTGCCGTGTGATGTGTGGAAAATGGAGTTTGGTGGCTTTGCATGGAGGCTAGACACAACAGCTGCTCTTACTCTCTGCCTTTAATGCTGATTGCTGCCTGAAACAAGAGGGTAATAATTATGAGGTTAAGCTATGTGATTTAAGAGAATGGCAAATCATAAACTTAAAATAACTCTAGCAACTTTGTTTAGGCTTTACTTATAATTAATTAAGTAAGATTATAAGAAGAGTTAAGATGCTGAGATTGATAATGTTGAGAAGTGTGGAGAAGATGGGACAGCTTAAATATATAGAACATACCGTAGTAATGTCAAGTATTGGCAAAGATTGGATAAAAAGATGCCATTGTATGGTTTCGTACCAAATTTGACTTCTATTTTTATTTCTGATCACGAGATCAATAAAAATAGATAACATATTTGTATGTTTTAAGAAGATATCACCAATGATTTTATAGTTATCGTATATTTCAACAAATAGTTAAATTAATCTGTTATAAAAAGATGTCATTGTATGGTTTCATACCAAATTTGGCCTATTTTTATTTATGATGATCGCAGAAACAACACAATAGATAACAGATCTGTATGTTTTAAGATGTCACCAATAATTTCATAATCATCGTATATTTCAACAAATAGTCGAATCCGTTATAAAAATGCAGTTATATCATAAAACTTAAAGTATATTATAATTAAATTTGATCTTAAGCTAAAGAATATCTTATAAACTTAGATATGGTATAATTATACGTACGAATATATACATACTAATTGGGAGATACAAAAACACATGAACTATATGGGGACGCTGTATTATTATTGAGTGTCATACTTGAATTAGATTTACTTGCATTCCCCACATACACAGACACTTGTATATACATTTATAAATTTATATATTAAGGCTATATATCATTTAAGATTTAAGTACACCATGCTCTATATTTCATGTCCTTTTTAGTTGTAAAGTGCACTTTTCTCTCCGCTATTGGAAGACTCATATATATAAGTATTCACGGTTTTGCTTTTTAACCTTCTCTACATATGTTTCTTAATGACATATAATCACCATCATCTTAATGTACGAACCACAAACGTTAAATGTAATTTTTTTGTATAGTATACCAGTGTATACAAGCGCGCATATATATGTGCAGATTTACGCATTGTTAAACTTACTCGAACGCCTGGCTATATATAATTATTTTAATGAATTTACTTATAAAGAAATATCTTCGTGGGCTCTGCTTATATTCCTGCATGTGGAGAGGCCTCATTGGTTTACAAAAAGGTTGAGAAATTAGAAAAGAAAAAGCCAAAAGGGTCTAATGAGGAGGGAGAATAAATAAAGTTGTAACACTCACATAGAGATCAATCATACACTTGGCATTTGATCAGAGAAAGACAGGAACCAATCAGCTTCTACACATTTCTCCCTTCGGTTTTCCTTTCCGACAAAGCTGACGTCGTCGTCATTATTTAGGATCCGTTGATTGGTTCGGTCGTTCACGTGTCACAGTGAGCTTCAAATCGGGCCGTACGTTTGTGTCAAGTCTTTAATTCTCGCGTGTATTGGAATAGTTCCCCCAAGTGCGATGGAATTTTTGGTAACAGAGAAAACCAATGAGACTCTTTCACGTGTATGTTGCAGCCACTCAGATAGATATTATTCTATTGCCTCACCCAGTGTATAAAGGTTTATACTGGTCACATATTATTTACTGCTTTTAAACGGATTTTAAAATAATATTTGTGATTAATTGGGAATTTTAGCAAATTTTTGGGAATATTCTAGTTTATTTAATTTTTATAAGATAAAAAATAAATTTTCATTTTTACAGTGGAAAATAAATATAAGTTGGCGGATTTTATTCCACAATATGGTGTTTTTAGAGTTAAAATCTAAGAATATTATCTATTTTTCAATAATAGTATATTATTTGACATAATATGTTTTAATGCATCACCATAGTATATCACAGAATAATTAAAGGTGATTTTAATATATATACATAGCTGATTGAATAATTAGGTAAAGGTAATTAATAATTGAAAATTAGATAATTAACAGAGAGAAATAATTTTTTAATTCGAAAATATCTTTTTTGTTTAATTATATAAAATGTTTTTTGTTGAAAAACTGTGCTGTCTACGTAATTTTACGCTAATAATGTTCACCTTATATTCAAAAACACTGTTTATTTAACGTTAAATCGCCAATCTACACTGCTATTATGCAAATAACATGTTAAATGAGTTAGCATATCATGAAAATAGCATATTAAACTAGTTATTGAAGTATCATGTTAAACCAGTTATTAAATCATAAAATTATCGTGGTCACTGAATTATCATATCATATAAAATAAAAAATATGATAATATCGTGTTAACTAATTATCATATCATAAAAACTGTAAGTTATCGATTAACTAATTTTGTTAACATAACAAAATTATACAAAATTACACTGATAACCACTTAAGCAATTTTGTTATTGTTTAAAATATTGTCGCTATTTGAGTTATTGTTATCAGCGTTGTCGTTACTATTATCACAATTGCTAATTTTAATGTCAGTGTTGTTATTAGATATTTATAAAGAGAAAGAGAAAGAAAAATGTAATTAGTTTATAAAAGTAAGGATAAAATAGATTTTTGATATATTATTATGAATAATAGTGTTAAACGAGAAAGAACTAATTTATGTATTATTTCAAATACTCAATAATTAAACATAAATCATGCTTTAGAGAAATTATTTGAATAGTAGTTTAGATAATGTATATATACATTTAACATATCACCGATCAAGAACATTATGTTTATATAGAAATACTTATGAGTCATGTGATTTTGTCAAACCTTTTGCAAAAAAACCAACATAAAGTACACATAGTGGTCTTGATTCTTTTGGTAAACAAATAATTTAAATCTTATTTCCAACCTGCTTAGATGGTTGGTTTAACAATTTTTCGACTTTGTAGTTTAATTCGTGTGCACTATTTCATGCTTTTAATCAAACGATACAATTGGATCGGAGGACAAAAAATAAGCCAAAGTATACACAATCATGTACGAAAGATTTAAACAAGAGTATAATCAAACGAAAACGAATGATAGCATCTCTAGAGAGTAGAGACGAATCAGAGACGGTATCTGACATAATATTTTCTATATAAATTTAAAGTATTGATTGAAGAACTTGTAGTACTGTTTGTGTGGTTCTATTGGCGTGAAGAGACTCCACGTGTACTGTCGCTTTCCGTAGTGGTATAATAGATGGAGAGATCTTATTGGTCCAGCACTTGGTTGGACCAAAACCTCGACGTTCCCATCACCATAGATAGATACGCTTACATATAGCATCACCATAGATAGATACGCTACATATATAACATCTATAAATTATGTTTTTTAGAAAGCATGGAAGATGCCTTCCATGGTATGCCGTTTTTTTATTTGTTTGGGTCGAAATAGGTTCAAAAAAAAAATTATATAAAGAGAGAGATTGGTTATATTGTAGATTATAGTTTTTTTTTTGGTTATTAACCAATTTTTCTCTAGATAAAATTAGGCTTCAGTTATGGAGTAATTGTACATACAACTTAAGGCATTTTTAGCCAACGAGTTTGCCAAGGAATTGAGATTTTTTTAGATAAAATGAAACGAGAGAGAGATAAAATAAGAACTGAGGAATTTTATATGCAAGAGGACACCTCAAAAGTTCATTAGAGTGATCGTCGGAGTTGATGAGGCCTACAAGCGTGGCCGAGTCCGAGAAAAAACTGATGGTATGCTGAGTTTTTTGAATGTGTAAATATAAATAAACAACAATATTTATACACATTTAAAAATTAGAATTAAATGATAAACTAATCCATATCAGAAAACTGCTTTCACAAAAGGACTGATGTGAAAAAATTATGTATTGTCATTATTATATCATACTGTATTTAATTGTACTGTCATTTCTAGCATCATCTCGTACCACGAAAAAAATATGTACCGCCTTGTATCAGACACCGGGTTCTATAACAAAACCCAAAAAAGTGTCCACCTTTACTTTTGAAATCAAATAGTTTGTGAGAGATATATATATATATGTTGGGCTTATTTGTAAACTAAATCAAGCCCATCCATTTTGCTTTATTTTCGGTCCAACCGAGTTCCTTACTCACATGTCTTGGGTCGAATTATATATAGTAAGAAGATTTAAAAGGGAAATTTTTTTTTAACATTTCGTATTATCAACTCAAGCATAAAATAACTTTCACTAATAAAAAAACAACTAATGTTATAAAAGAAGATAAATCTACTACATACATGTGCAACTTTAGTATACAGTGTGTTTTAAAACAAGAAAAATGGTAGTTCTTAAAGAAGTTTTTAATATATATTAAACAAATAAATATTATTATAATAATAAATAGATTTTTAAAAACTATAAAAAATTTCTTATTTAAGATATTTTGAATTGATTTCTTAAATTTTTAAGAACCTAATTCATTATTATAATAATTTTTATTTGTTTAATATATACTAAAAACTTTTGTAAGAACTACCATTGTTCTTGCTCTTGCAAATGAAACTGGAAACAATCAACACTAATATCCTCAAAATATCTCCGAACAACCAAAAACGGCAAACAAATCAAAATTAATATCTGAGGAAACGAGACATACATGTCGTTCACTTTTCCCAACAATAAACTCCACGTCGTTTTGTTATTCAAAAAATAAACTCCTATCCGTTTTTCTTCCGGCCTTCCAGCTACTGAACTCACTCCATGACTCACCAGTCACCACCAGTGGCTTCTAGAAGAAGACAGTAGTTGATAAATCTTCACGCAAACTCACATGACCAGTCAGTCAAACACACACTAGTTGTATTAAAGGAAAAAAGTCAACGATCACTGTCCAATAACGTCACAGGCTTTCTGCCGTTAAGCTATTGCCACGTAGGACACGTATAGAAAACGCACGTTAATTCCGCGCAGACAATATCATATTGACCGTTGGATATGGATCTGGCGGCTTGTTTCTCAATCAATATGGTCCGTCCGATCAGAGAATTGGAGGCAGGCTTTTGTCGGTGTTGAAGCTAAAGCCTCTTCCCTTGTTTTAAAATTAAAAAAAAAAAAAAAAAAATTTTCCTCTCTCTCTCTTTCCCTGAGTCTCCGACTTCGTTTTGTCTCCAGCTTTCTCACGCGAAAGCTCTGATATTTTAATTTAAAGATTTTACCTACGATTTGATCGCCAGAGTTTCAGATTTTGTTTCCGTAGTCAATTCCAGGGTTTGTTGCTCAATCTTCTACTTCGTGGCGCGTGCTCTGTGGATGGTTTGGGAAATCCGAAATTGGGGCCGACTTTTATTCTAGGGTTTCGGTAGATTTTCCCGTTTCTGGATTAAATCCTTCCGTTTGATTGCTTCTTTCCTTGCGAGCTCGCATCTGAGGCTCATATTTCAAGCTCCGTCTTGTCTGATTTGAAGTTAATTTCAGAGGAGGAGGTTGAAACTTGGCTCGCTAAGACCTGTGACGATTCAGCTTATAGGAGATGCAAATGGTAAAAATTCAATGTATTTTAATTTTGGGTTTTCCCCAATTCGAATGACTAGTTGAAAAAAACTGGGTTTCATTCGAATTGGCATCAGGCTAGGGCTCGAGTTCTGAGCTCCAATAACTAGATTTAATGGAATTGGATTGCCAAGGGTTCATCTTACGGTCATATTCCAGCGTTTTTTTTGGAGAATTTGTGGGTATGTTTGTTTTGGACATTCTTATGTCACATTAGATCTGGCCTGTTTGTGTCATAACAAGTCTATTGCCCCTGTGGAAATTTTCGAAAACGTTGCAAATATTTGAGTTCTTATCTGTTGGAATATGTAAAGTAATCGTCTCTGTGGTTT
>JAHZTW010000049.1:150703-161921 GCA_020283515.1 Alliaria petiolata
TTTTCAAACAACATCCATACTAGGCGCAGGCATAATGTTTTGTTCCACGTCTCCAAACTTCGCAGACCAAGCCCACCTTCCTGTGTCGGAAGGCAAATAGATGCCCATGATACTTTTGCTGAGGCCTTTTTAGTAATGTCACCACTCCAGAGAAACCGAGAGCAGAGAGATTCCACATTTTTTAAACAACCCTTCGGCAATATAAAAGCCGAAATCCAGAAGTTCACCGTGCTGTATATAACCGAAGCTATCAACTGTTTTCTCCCTGCAAAGGATAGAGAACGAGATGCCCAAGTAGTGAATCTGCTGCTGATTTTTTCCAAAAGTGGCCTGTAGTCACAAATTCTCAGCTTCCTGTGCATTAAGGGCAGGCCGAGGTATCTTATAGGCATTGCACCGAGGGAGAAGCCTAGACTTGCAATGTCTTCGGATTCTGTCTGGTTCACACCTGCAATAAACAAATTTGTTTTGCTGTGATTCATGGATAGCCCAGACCACTCTGAGAAGTCTTGCAAAGTTGAAGCGATGTTTTGAAGAGAGGTCTTTTCTCCATCATAGAAGACCATAATGTCGTCGGCAAAAGCAAGGTGTGTTACCGAAGGAGAAGAGGCAGCCGGATGGTACCCAATTGCGCCAGTGGTGAATTCTCTATTCAGTTTTTGCGAGAATATCTCCATTGCTAGGACGAACAGATACGGAGAGAGCGGGTCTCCTTGTCTTAGGCCCTTGGAACCCTTGAAGTATCCACACAATTCTCCATTTATAGAGACAGAGAAGCTGGTGGTTGTAAGGCATTGCTGAATAAGAGTTATGAAGCATTGCGGGAACTGAAGTGCTCTCAGTATATTCACGATAAATTCCCAATCCACCGAATCAAAAGCTTTCTTGAGGTCAACTTTGAGCATTGATCTCTTGGAGATGCTTTTCCAGTTGTAACCTTGAACAAGCTCAGTTGCCAAGAGCACATTTTCGACCAATAGCCTGCCTGGAATGAATGCAGATTGGGTATTGGAGATGATAAGAGGAAGGACTTCCTTCAGCCTGTTAGCTAGAAGTTTTGAGATCACCTTGTACACCGTATTACAACAAGAGATGGGTCTGAATTCAGTGATCTTTGTTGCATTTGTTTTCTTCGGGATAAGCGTCAGAATCGTTGCGTTCCACTGCTTTAAGATCTTACCCGATTCAAAAAATTCCATGACTGCTTCAATCATGTCTCTCCCTACTGTACTCCATTGTGAGGTGAAGAACTCTGCAGGGTAGCCATCAGGCCCAGGAGCCTTGCTCTTTGGAAGAGAGAAGAAGGCTTTTTGGATGTCGAGAGGAGAGAATGGCGCTGAGAGGACCTGGGTAGCCCTATCGGAGCAGCGGAATGGCACCAGCGAAGCTATCTCCTCAACAGAAGAAGAGGTTGCTAGGGTCGCGCCACCTAGAAGGTTCTCATAAAACCCCACAATGTGCTGCATAATACCTTCTTTAGTGTCAATGACCGAATCGTTATCATCAAGCAAAAAATGAATCTCATTTTGAGCCATTCTTGTAATGAGCGACCGATGAAAGAACGTAGAGTTAGAGTCACCGACATCTAACCATCTTACTCTTGATCTCTGGTGCAAGAAAGATTCCTCTGCTTTTGCTAGGAAGTACCACTTCTCATGAGCTTCTTTCTCCTTTGCAGCAGCGTCAGGAGAAGGGCAGCTAAGGAGGTTTTGTTGGCATGTGAGAAGGTCGGAGAATGATTCACAGACTCGCTTCTCAATGTCTGAATAGTTTTGTCGACTGAAATATCTGATAACACTCTTGAGTTCCTTTAACTTCTTTGAGACACAGAGCATTCTTGTCCCTGCGAAGGGTAGGGAATTCCAACACTCTTTAATTAGCACTGCAAAGTCTGGGTGGTTATTCAGAAGCGTGAAGAACTTAAAAGGCCTTTTCTGTTTTGGCTTCTTTGAGTCCAGAAAAATGCAGCAAGGGCTATGATCTGATATGCCGGGTTCACCAAATATGCCTAGAGAATTAGGAAAAGCAGGCAACCAGAGATCGTTTACCATGATTCGGTCAAGTTTCTTTGCAACTATTCCAGAGTCTCGGTTATTGGACCATGTGTAGGTGTTCCCGCTGTACGGCATATCAAAAAGAGAGGCAGAAGCTACACATTCATTCAGGTCTCGCATACCACTAGTGGAGGTGAACTGGTCGGCAGTGGAGTGCTCTGAAGCATGCATAGTTTGATTAAAATCCCCAAGAACAGTCCATGGAATAGAATTGAACTGCGGTAAAGACGCCAAGTTTTCAAGCTCGGCCCAAAGAAGTTTCCGCTCCTCTTTGCAGGTTGAAGCGTAGACAAAAGTAACAGCCAGCTCTGCAGCAACGAAAGGCAGCTGAACCAGACAGGAGATTGACTGAAGAGACTTGGAAAAAACTCTTACGGAGACAGAAGGGTGCCACATGATCCAAATTTTTCCTAAATCCGAAAATCCGTAATTACATTCATATTGCCATCCAGGAAACGCTCTGCTAATTATAGACGGAGCTTTAGCCGGACTGACATGGGTCTCAACGAGACCACCAAAAAGAGGACGATACTTCTTCATCCATTTATTAAATCCGCGACGCTTTATTTTATCATTGAAACCTCTAATGTTCCAGCAAAAAATATCCATAAAAGGGAAAATTTAGAGGTTTAAAGGGCCTCCAGCCCTAGCCTTATTTCTAGTCTGCCTTTGCATCCGTTTTGAAAGCACCTGAATAAATGGATCATTTACTTCGTCTGGGTCAAGGTCATCGTCAGAGAGACTTTCGACCTCGGTTTCAGATTCTCGGCCAGAAGATTCAGAATTCTTGCTTGGAGAGCAGAATTTATTTGAACGGAGATCAACACATAGTCCTCCATCAGCAAGGCCAGCAGAGTATGCTGTTGAGAAGTCTTGAGAGATCACCTTTTCTGGATGGGATTTAGATGCTTCAGGGACATCTGCTTTTGCTGGTTGCTCCTTGCGAATAACGTACTTCATAGTGACAGGAGGAGGAACTTTTGGAGCGGTCTTAGAGGGTCCCGGTAATACTTTTGCCGTTCCAGAGCTGGATTTAGGTCCATCTTGACGAGGCTGCGGCACAATCGGTAGCTGGCTATTAATAGGAGCTTTACCTTTGGATTGGTTTTTCTTGACTCTTGGACAAGTTTCAGTTGTATGCTTAACTGACTTGCATAGGGAACAGGTCCGTGGAGCTGCAGGACACCTCGAAATCGTATGGCCAACCTTCTTGCAGAAACTACAAAGGGAAGGTAACCAGGGACTAGAAACTTTGATCCTACGAATTTCACCCGTCTCAAACTGCGCATTTACTGCCTCTGGGATGGGTTTTCTCGGATCGATGACAGTGTACACCTTTGCAATCTCGATATTGGTCAGGTTTTCTGTAGCTGGGTGGAGAGCGATTGGATGGCCGACCAATCCTGCAATTTCCCGCAATCCATCTCTGTTGAAGAATTGCAAGGGGACACCTGCAAAATCCAGCCATACTGGAACCATAGATAGTTCTGGTTTCTCCGCCTGGACGCCCGGCGACCACTTAGCCACGAACATTGTTTGACCGTCGACTTGCCATAGGCTCTGGCTCAAAATACGGCGTCGCGCATTTGGACAGGAGACACGGAAAAGGAAAGCATGGCCATCCATCTTAGAGACCGAGATATCGCGCCTATGCTTGCTCCAGATACCATTGACAATGGCGTGGACTGCACCCCGAGCTGGGGGTTCTTCATAGAACTGGCCAAGGATAAAGGAATCCCAAGCTTTCTTATTCTTTTCAATCACAGAATTAGGGATTTGTACACAGGACTCTCCTGATTCGAGCGTAAAAGGAACTCCCTGTGGATCGAGATTTGTCGTATTCCCTTTCACCAGGTCTTTCCAGAGCCGGATTGGGTTTTGTTTCGGAGATTCCTTAACAGCAGAAGGATACTGCGACTCGGTGGATTGGTTACGGATCTCTGCTCCAATCGATTGATTTGAAGGAGGAGAGACATCTTTCCCTTCAGGTACGGCCTCCAGATCGCTGATCTGGTTTGTAACTGAGTTGGGAATAATAAGGTTTCTGATTTCCGATGTCGAATTCACATGAGCAACTTCGATTTGGGGGTCAGAAGGGGACGATTTAGCTGCATTCTCAGTGATTGCAGGTAAAGAGTTTGCCTCAGAGGTGACGGAGGCTATGGCGGCTGATTCCGAAGAAAGAGGCGCAGAAGATTTTGTAGAAGATCCCGACGAATCGACGGTTCCAGTGGGGAGACCGCCTGAAGAGGTTTGTTTTTTCTTTTTCTTTGCCATGAGGGCCGGTGGGAGCCGACGCCGGGATCGGCGCCGGTGAAGAAAGAAAGAGGTAGATCGCAGGTTTGCGAGAGAAAGAGGAGAGAGAATCTATAGCCTAGAAAGAGGAGAGAGAATTTAGTCAACCGCTTTCAAACTTATTTTTTTGTTTACAAATAATTGTCAGCATTTGGACTGCATTTCCTCGAGAGTGTTTGAGAGAAAAAGATAATGGATCAAGATGAGTGGTTGGGAACGCTAAGATACGCCGGTAAAGCGCAGGATAAGGTTTCCGTTGACACCCTCATGCTCCGGTACCGTCCGATCGCTCCAAAACCCACGACTGGTCAGCCATGCGCTGCAGGAGATAACAACAACAGCTGCTCATACAATATGAGCAAACGAACCAAACGAAAGTACGTTAGGGTTTCGAAGAATAATAAAAGCACATCTCGAGGAAAGAGCAGATCTGACTTGTCTGATGATCGGGAACAAACTGGAGTCGTGACGCTGCAACTTCTGCCGGAAAAAAACGATCTTTCCGTCGAATTCACGCCGTTAGATCAGGATAGTCTTGATCCGACGGTGAAAACGATAATCGGAGAGAAAACACGAGAAACTGGCACGTGGGGCACGTTTAACGGCGGCGTCACGGTGGAGGTGGAGACGTGGATGACGGTCGAGTCCGTGACGGGGGTATGTGACAGTAGTTCGAGTTCCCATGCGGTGGAGCTTACTGACGTTGAGATGGTGGACAATTTAGGTAAGGACACGTGTCCAGCTTTCGTATCGGACGGCTCGAACCGTGTGGTGTGGGTTAACGAGGCTTACCGGAGGAATGTTTGCGGTGAAGATTCGTCGTCGTCGTCGTTGTCGTTGCCGGATGTTATGGTGTGGTTGGTGGCGGAGGAGTCGACGGTGGCAATGTATTGTAACTACCGAGCTTTCACGTGTAGGGTGAGGATGCAGTACACGTGGCAGGAAACGAAGTACACCAAAACGGTGCCGTGTGATGTGTGGAAAATGGAGTTTGGTGGCTTTGCATGGAGGCTAGACACAACAGCTGCTCTTACTCTCTGCCTTTAATGCTGATTGCTGCCTGAAACAAGAGGGTAATAATTATGAGGTTAAGCTATGTGATTTAAGAGAATGGCAAATCATAAACTTAAAATAACTCTAGCAACTTTGTTTAGGCTTTACTTATAATTAATTAAGTAAGATTATAAGAAGAGTTAAGATGCTGAGATTGATAATGTTGAGAAGTGTGGAGAAGATGGGACAGCTTAAATATATAGAACATACCGTAGTAATGTCAAGTATTGGCAAAGATTGGATAAAAAGATGCCATTGTATGGTTTCGTACCAAATTTGACTTCTATTTTTATTTCTGATCACGAGATCAATAAAAATAGATAACATATTTGTATGTTTTAAGAAGATATCACCAATGATTTTATAGTTATCGTATATTTCAACAAATAGTTAAATTAATCTGTTATAAAAAGATGTCATTGTATGGTTTCATACCAAATTTGGCCTATTTTTATTTATGATGATCGCAGAAACAACACAATAGATAACAGATCTGTATGTTTTAAGATGTCACCAATAATTTCATAATCATCGTATATTTCAACAAATAGTCGAATCCGTTATAAAAATGCAGTTATATCATAAAACTTAAAGTATATTATAATTAAATTTGATCTTAAGCTAAAGAATATCTTATAAACTTAGATATGGTATAATTATACGTACGAATATATACATACTAATTGGGAGATACAAAAACACATGAACTATATGGGGACGCTGTATTATTATTGAGTGTCATACTTGAATTAGATTTACTTGCATTCCCCACATACACAGACACTTGTATATACATTTATAAATTTATATATTAAGGCTATATATCATTTAAGATTTAAGTACACCATGCTCTATATTTCATGTCCTTTTTAGTTGTAAAGTGCACTTTTCTCTCCGCTATTGGAAGACTCATATATATAAGTATTCACGGTTTTGCTTTTTAACCTTCTCTACATATGTTTCTTAATGACATATAATCACCATCATCTTAATGTACGAACCACAAACGTTAAATGTAATTTTTTTGTATAGTATACCAGTGTATACAAGCGCGCATATATATGTGCAGATTTACGCATTGTTAAACTTACTCGAACGCCTGGCTATATATAATTATTTTAATGAATTTACTTATAAAGAAATATCTTCGTGGGCTCTGCTTATATTCCTGCATGTGGAGAGGCCTCATTGGTTTACAAAAAGGTTGAGAAATTAGAAAAGAAAAAGCCAAAAGGGTCTAATGAGGAGGGAGAATAAATAAAGTTATAACACTCACATAGAGATCAATCATACACTTGGCATTTGATCAGAGAAAGACAGGAACCAATCAGCTTCTACACATTTCTCCCTTCGGTTTTCCTTTCCGACAAAGCTGACGTCGTCGTCATTATTTAGGATCCGTTGATTGGTTCGGTCGTTCACGTGTCACAGTGAGCTTCAAATCGGGCCGTACGTTTGTGTCAAGTCTTTAATTCTCGCGTGTATTGGAATAGTTCCCCCAAGTGCGATGGAATTTTTGGTAACAGAGAAAACCAATGAGACTCTTTCACGTGTATGTTGCAGCCACTCAGATAGATATTATTCTATTGCCTCACCCAGTGTATAAAGGTTTATACTGGTCACATATTATTTACTGCTTTTAAACGGATTTTAAAATAATATTTGTGATTAATTGGGAATTTTAGCAAATTTTTGGGAATATTCAAGTTTATTTAATTTTTATAAGATAAAAAATAAATTTTCATTTTTACAGTGGAAAATAAATATAAGTTGGCGGATTTTATTCCACAATATGGTGTTTTTAGAGTTAAAATCTAAGAATATTATCTATTTTTCAATAATAGTATATTATTTGACATAATATGTTTTAATGCATCACCATAGTATATCACAGAATAATTAAAGGTGATTTTAATATATATACATAGCTGATTGAATAATTAGGTAAAGGTAATTAATAATTGAAAATTAGATAATTAACAGAGAGAAATAATTTTTTAATCCGAAAATATATTTTTTGTTTAATTATATAAAATGTTTTTTGTTGAAAAACTGTGAATTTTACGCTAACAATGTTCACCTTATATTCAAAAATACTGTTTATTTAACGTTAAATCGCCAATCTACACTGCTATTATGCAAATAACATGTTAAATGAGTTAGCATATCATGAAAATAACATATTAAACTAGTTATTGAAGTATCATGTTAAATCAGTTATTAAATTATAAAATTATCGTGCTCACTGAATTATCATATCATAAAAAATAAAAAATATGATAATATCGTGTTAACTAATTATCATATCATAAAAACTGTAAGTTATCGATTAACTAATTTTGTTAACATAACAAAATTATACAAAATTACACTGATAACCACTTAAGCAATTTTGTTATTGTTTAAAATATTGTCGCTATTTGAGTTATTGTTATCAGCGTTGTCGTTACTATTATCACAATTGCTAATTTTAATGTCAGTGTTGTTATTAGATATTTATAAAGAGAAAGAGAAAGAAAAATGTAATTAGTTTATAAAAGTAAGGATAAAATAGATTTTTGATATATTATTATGAATAATAGTGTTAAACGAGAAAGAACTAATTTATGTATTATTTCAAATACTCAATAATTAAACATAAATCATGCTTTAGAGAAATTATCTGAATAGTAGTTTAGATAATGTATATATACATTTAACATATCACCGATCAAGAACATTATGTTTATATAGAAATACTTATGAGTCATGTGATTTTGTCAAACCTTTTGCAAAAAAACCAACATAAAGTACACATAGTGGTCTTGATTCTTTTGGTAAACAAATAATTTAAATCTTATTTCCAACCTGCTTAGATGGTTGGTTTAACAATTTTTCGACTTTGTAGTTTAATTCGTGTGCACTATTTCATGCTTTTAATCAAACGATACAATTGGATCGGAGGACAAAAAATAAGCCAAAGTATACACAATCATGTACGAAAGATTTAAACAAGAGTATAATCAAACGAAAACGAATGATAGCATCTCTAGAGAGTAGAGACGAATCAGAGACGGTATCTGACATAATATTTTCTATATAAATTTAAAGTATTGATTGAAGAACTTGTAGTACTGTTTGTGTGGTTCTATTGGCGTGAAGAGACTCCACGTGTACTGTCGCTTTCCGTAGTGGTATAATAGATGGAGAGATCTTATTGGTCCAGCACTTGGTTGGACCAAAACCTCGACGTTCCCATCACCATAGATAGATACGCTTACATATAGCATCACCATAGATAGATACGCTACATATATAACATCTATAAATTATGTTTTTTAGAAAGCATGGAAGATGCCTTCCATGGTATGCCGTTTTTTTATTTGTTTGGGTCGAAATAGGTTCAAAAAAAAAATTATATAAAGAGAGAGATTGGTTATATTGTAGATTATAGTTTTTTTTTTGGTTATTAACCAATTTTTCTCTAGATAAAATTAGGCTTCAGTTATGGAGTAATTGTACATACAACTTAAGGCATTTTTAGCCAACGAGTTTGCCAAGGAATTGAGATTTTTTTAGATAAAATGAAACGAGAGAGAGATAAAATAAGAACTGAGGAATTTTATATGCAAGAGGACACCTCAAAAGTTCATTAGAGTGATCGTCGGAGTTGATGAGGCCTACAAGCGTGGCCGAGTCCGAGAAAAAACTGATGGTATGCTGAGTTTTTTGAATGTGTAAATATAAATAAACAACAATATTTATACACATTTAAAAATTAGAATTAAATGATAAACTAATCCATATCAGAAAACTGCTTTCACAAAAGGACTGATGTGAAAAAATTATGTATTGTCATTATTATATCATACTGTATTTAATTGTACTGTCATTTCTAGCATCATCTCGTACCACGAAAAAAATATGTACCGCCTTGTATCAGACACCGGGTTCTATAACAAAACCCAAAAAAGTGTCCACCTTTACTTTTGAAATCAAATAGTTTGTGAGAGATATATATATATATATATATGTTGGGCTTATTTGTAAACTAAATCAAGCCCATCCATTTTGCTTTGTTTTCGGTCCAACCGAGTTCCTTACTCACATGTCTTGGGTCGAATTATATATAGTAAGAAGATTTAAAAGGGAAATTTTTTTTTAACATTTCGTATTATCAACTCAAGCATAAAATAACTTTCACTAATAAAAAAACAACTAATGTTATAAAAGAAGATAAATCTACTACATACATGTGCAACTTTAGTATACAGTGTGTTTTAAAACAAGAAAAATGGTAGTTCTTAAAGAAGTTTTTAATATATATTAAACAAATAAATATTATTATAATAATAAATAGATTTTTAAAAACTATAAAAAATTTCTTATTTAAGATATTTTGAATTGATTTCTTAAATTTTTAAGAACCTAATTCATTATTATAATAATTTTTATTTGTTTAATATATACTAAAAACTTTTGTAAGAACTACCATTGTTCTTGCTCTTGCAAATGAAACTGGAAACAATCAACACTAATATCCTCAAAATATCTCCGAACAACCAAAAACGGCAAACAAATCAAAATTAATATCTGAGGAAACGAGACATACATGTCGTTCACTTTTCCCAACAATAAACTCCACGTCGTTTTGTTATTCAAAAAATAAACTCCTATCCGTTTTTCTTCCGGCCTTCCAGCTACTGAACTCACTCCATGACTCACCAGTCACCACCAGTGGCTTCTAGAAGAAGACAGTAGTTGATAAATCTTCACGCAAACTCACATGACCAGTCAGTCAAACACACACTAGTTGTATTAAAGGAAAAAAGTCAACGATCACTGTCCAATAACGTCACAGGCTTTCTGCCGTTAAGCTATTGCCACGTAGGACACGTATAGAAAACGCACGTTAATTCCGCGCAGACAATATCATATTGACCGTTGGATATGGATCTGGCGGCTTGTTTCTCAATCAATATGGTCCGTCCGATCAGAGAATTGGAGGCAGGCTTTTGTCGGTGTTGAAGCTAAAGCCTCTTCCCTTGTTTTAAAATTAAAAAAAAAAAAAAAAAAATTTTCCTCTCTCTCTCTTTCCCTGAGTCTCCGACTTCGTTTTGTCTCCAGCTTTCTCACGCGAAAGCTCTGATATTTTAATTTAAAGATTTTACCTACGATTTGATCGCCAGAGTTTCAGATTTTGTTTCCGTAGTCAATTCCAGGGTTTGTTGCTCAATCTTCTACTTCGTGGCGCGTGCTCTGTGGATGGTTTGGGAAATCCGAAATTGGGGCCGACTTTTATTCTAGGGTTTCGGTAGATTTTCCCGTTTCTGGATTAAATCCTTCCGTTTGATTGCTTCTTTCCTTGCGAGCTCGCATCTGAGGCTCATATTTCAAGCTCCGTCTTGTCTGATTTGAAGTTAATTTCAGAGGAGGAGGTTGAAACTTGGCTCGCTAAGACCTGTGACGATTCAGCTTATAGGAGATGCAAATGGTAAAAATTCAATGTATTTTAATTTTGGGTTTTCCCCAATTCGAATGACTAGTTGAAAAAAACTGGGTTTCATTCGAATTGGCATCAGGCTAGGGCTCGAGTTCTGAGCTCCAATAACTAGATTTAATGGAATTGGATTGCCAAGGGTTCATCTTACGGTCATATTCCAGCGTTTTTTTTGGAGAATTTGTGGGTATGTTTGTTTTGGACATTCTTATGTCACATTAGATCTGGCCTGTTTGTGTCATAACAAGTCTATTGCCCCTGTGGAAATTTTCGAAAACGTTGCAAATATTTGAGTTCTTATCTGTTGGAATATGTAAAGTAATCGTCTCTGTGGTTT
>JAHZTW010000049.1:360931-371752 GCA_020283515.1 Alliaria petiolata
ATATATATATATATATATATATATATTTGTCTGGGGTTCTGTTGAACAGGTGTTCATCGGATATCAACAGGTAATAGTGAGTAAGGGGTAGAAAACGAACAATTCAAATATTTTAAAATACCGTCCAAAGTATATTTCATAGAATAAGGACACAAATTTGGAAAATAAATCTTCTAACATTTTTTTTTGGAAGAGAATGCAAAAATACATTCAACCCAACAAAACTCAGTTTTACTTCTAGTACATCTTTAATTTAAACTTGTTTTAAACAACCTAATTAAACAGGTTTAAATTAAAGATGCATTAGATGTAAAACTAGTTTTTTTGGTTGAATATAATTTTATATTCTGTTCTTACATATCTTCTTATTCAACTGAAATAAATTATCTCAAACAGGTAATTAATCGGCATGGGTATGAAACATAAAATTCAAGACGAATATAGAATATGTATGCACTCACCTTTAAAAGAAAAGATTAGATAAATTATTAGAATGGGTTTGTTCACACCACGATTGCATATGAACTGTCTTAAGTTGTCTTTGCACATAAATAAATGTACATGAAACATCATAGACAAACTTTAATCAGTAATAAATATCATAGATAGAGACGATAACGTGATTAGCTCTATATACATGTAATACCAATCTCGATTTTGTTAGTCCGATTTTATGTGTACGTATGGTTTATTTATGCTGAGAAACAAAATGTTGTAGATACATGAAAAAGTGTTCATTAGTAAAAAAATATATTAAAAATGAATGGTTAAGTAGTATAATGTTTGCTTAATTAGCAAAGATTTTGTAAGTAAGTCGCAACGATACTCACTTGTGTGTGGAATCCGTAACTACTTCGAATTTCAGTCTGATAAATCCGATTAATAATAATATATCAACCAGACAGACTATCATCAATCATCCACAATGTACAATAATTTTAAACATGCATATTGCGTCATGTGAAAGCGTCGTTGATGGTATAATATACTCTATCGCTATTGTCGCGTATTTCATTTTTCTTTTTAATCAACACATTGTTTAGTTTAAAACTGTGTTTGATCTTTGTTTTCTAAGAAAGTGTGAAGAAATAACTTTAGAAACCCGCATCCATACGTTTGTGACGCATAACATTTTCTGATTTTCTAAACTACAAAGTAAGATTTTTTTTTTCCTGATTTTTTGTTTGTTATTAAATTTAATAAAAATTCCCTGATCGCTAAAATATTATTTGTATTTTCCCTATCGGACAGGAAAGATTTAAGCCAGCACATATACCAAACTCCGACCGAGTCAACTATTGGGTGTGTATATATTATTGATCAAAATATATAATTATTTTACTTGCATGGTGATATGAAATTTCTTTTAAACACTTAGCTATTATATTTTTCCCTTACAACAGACAAAAATGTGTATCAAATTTGGTCTTTTGCCTGCTTCGCCGTACTTATTTGGATGATGTTGATAAGTACAAACCTGGTTAAGTCAAATCTTGAAAGAACGATAACAAACCTTAAGTTAAGCGATTAATATTTTTTCAAAACAATAGTTTATTCCAAAAAATTAAAATTTATTCATTTTGTATTTTTGACAGCTAAATTTATTCATTGTTTAGTCGTTTTCAAACTTACGCATTTGACATTTCCATAACGTGTTTAGGTCACCGTATGTCGTGTGACATTTCCATTTTTTATGTAAGTAGTTTATTTAGCATTTTCTTAGTGTTGGTCATAAGTTGATCGCGAATAATATTGCTTCCATATTATATAGTTCACCAATCTCTTATAAAACTAGAAAAGACCGCATATAGGATTTTTATTAAGATATTTTAAATCCGTAAAATAAATTAAAAACAAAATCGGATAATTTGTAAAATAAAAATAAATATAATTTTATTAATATTTTCAAATAAATATGATTTAATACTCGTACATGAATTAGGTTGATTTTTAATGCTTTTATATATATATATATATATATTTATTTTAAAATTTTGACGAATTAATTATTCTACTTTATATAATAAGATTAGATTTATCATAATTAAAATCTAGATTAGGGTCGAAATCTTTTACGCGAGTTTATAATAATAAAATTTAAAACCATGTATCACGATCATGTGAATTAACATCTTTGGCGCATTGAAATATTTTATTTACTTTTATTTTTAGTTTTCTCTTTTTAATTGAAATATGTTTTTTTTATAATAGTAGTATTTTTTTTATAAATATATTGTAATTATGTGAATCTTATAGATTAACTTGCCATGTGTTACGATCATGTGAAACTTTATATAATAAGAAAATATTTATTTGTGCCATGTATCGGTTAGACTATAGGATTTCAAAACGTTTATACTTGTTAGGCAAACTACATTAAAAAAATATAAAAAACTCCTCGAAATACAAAATAAATTTCTTTTTGAATTTGAGGTCAAAACTTCATTATTGTTGTCATTTTACTATTTATCATGTTTTAAATAAACAAAAAAGAACGAAAATTAAGTTGTAGAAGAGATCATCACAGTAAAATAAAGTTGGTAGTTGTGTTTCCTATATATTTATTATTTTGTTTCGTCCCAAATAAATTTATGGGATTATATTGGGCCTCCTTACTTATAATGATGGGCTTTTAAATTTGTCGGTCGTATATTGGCCTTATTAAAGTAAAACCCTGGTTTCCCAAATTCAATCCATAAACCCTAAACTCCTTCGTCTCTCTCTCTCTCTTCTTTCTCAATTCTTCTCGGCCAAGGCTTTTTTTGGGGAAAAAAAAATGGGAAGCCAACAAGCAGCGGTTTCGTTCCTGACGAATTTGGCGAAGGTGGCGTTCGGTGTGGGAACGGCGGCGACGGCACTGAGCTCGTCGCTTTACACGGTTGATGGTGGCGAGAGAGCGGTGCTGTTCGATCGTTTCAGGGGAGTGATGGATCAGACGGTCGGCGAAGGGACTCACTTCCTGATCCCGTTTCTCCAGAAGCCTTTCATCTTCGACATCCGTACCAAGCCTCACACTTTCTCCTCCGTATCCGGTACCAAGGATCTCCAGATGGTTAATCTCACCCTTCGCGTTCTCTCTCGCCCCGAGGTATGTTCTTCCTGTTTTCGATTTAGCTTTAAATTCTCGAGGCCGTGTTTGATTTCGTGGATGTCACTTGCGGATGATTTAGTTTTACCCCCTTTTTCCTCGAAGATTTCATTTGTATACAAGATCTAGGGTTTAGGATAAACTGCTTTTTACTTGTTCTTATATTCGATGAATGTTACTCTTTGGTGTGAGAATCATTCTGAAAATTTAAGTGGTGATTAAGCCTTTTTAGTCTATCTAAGTTCATCAGCTATGCACGCTTTATTCATTTGGGATTTTGAGGAATTTAACTGTGTTAATTTGGTTATTCAACTGTGGAGGTTTCGCGTCTCCCGACCATTTTCCAAACATTGGGTCTAGAATATGACGACAAGGTTCTTCCCTCGATTGGAAACGAGGTCTTGAAGGCTGTGGTTGCTCAATTCAATGCTGATCAGCTCCTCACCGAGCGTCCTCAGGTGTCAGCACTTGTCCGTGACTCTCTTGTCAAGCGTGCCAGGGACTTCAACATCGAGCTCGACGATGTGGCCATCACTCATCTGTCATACGGTTTGGAGTTCTCGAGGGCAGTGGAGGCGAAGCAGGTGGCTCAGCAGGAAGCGGAGAGGTCAAAGTTTGTGGTGATGAAGGCTGATCAAGAGAGGAGAGCCGCGGTTATAAGAGCAGAAGGTGAGAGCGAAGCTGCTCAGTTGATATCCGATGCAACAGCTAAAGCAGGAATGGGACTGATCGAGCTTAGGAGGATCGAGGCTTCAAGGGAGGTTGCAGCTACACTGGCTAGGTCTCCAAACGTGGCTTACTTACCTGGTGGACAAAGCATGCTCTTTAACCTCAACGCTGGTCGTTGAGCAAGCAATTGGTATGCACCTTTTAAACTCGTTTTACTCCTTTTGAATACTTAAAAGATAATGGATTTTGGAGTTGAACCCCCTACGGAGTTGAAAGTCATGCATTTTGTTTTCCTGATTGGATTTTGAGAAATCTATATAGAAGTAGAATCAGATTTAAAAGTAAAACTTGAAAAAAAATCGGTAATTTTAGTTTTTGTATAGTTGTATATACGGTTGAACAAAAAAAAAAAAGGTTGAAAAAAAAAAAAGTATAGTTGTATATACTTTTGGTATATATTTAAAGTAAACTATATATAATGTGTAATGAATTTTAGTTTATTCAGTTAAATCGATGTAAGTTTGGTATAAACTGTATGGTGTGATAACAAAGTTTGTGGAATTTCGGTTTGATTTGATGTTTATGTCCTACCTTTATCTTGAGGTTGATTCCAAGATATGTCTGGGTAACTTCTTTGGCCTTGTTGTATTTGCAGATGGGGAGAGGAGAGCTTAAGTGATGAAAAAACGATGGAGCTGTGAATTTTAGTTAATGGTGATGGTCTTTTGTTTCTTATGAACAATGTGAAAAGAGAAATGTTCGTTACTATTGAGCCTTTTAAGGTTATTTCTGTTTTTGACTCCTGAGGCAAAGTTTTTTTATAACACTGTTCCTTCTCTCCCTCCAATGGATTTGTTTACAGCAATTGCTTATGCGGTAATAAACTCTATCATTTACCTCAAAGCATCACATATCTCCTTTGCTTCTTTGTTTTCTTTTTCAAATTTCTTATATGTTCAACTAATAAAATGAAAGTAACATGAAAAAAAAAACTCAGGCGAAATCACATTCGTTGGTTAATAACCAAAGTTGACTCGGACAACGATTTGATTTGTCGGTCGCAAAACATTAAATATCTTGGTGATAGTAGGAAACATCCATGAAATTTCCTTTGACAATGGAGTCAACATTACTATGTCAACACATTCGGAGCCTCATTTTAATCAATCAATCCTCCCGTATAGTTGGATCTTTATCCTCTCTCTCCATCATACACTAATGGAGCCTTCCCTTTGCCTTACCATTTTTCTTGCTGCGATAGGCTACATCTCGCTTTATAGAAAACTCAGATTAGAACAAGAAGAAAAAGAAAACGATTTTCTTTCTTCTTCTTCTTTACGTCTCTCATCACCTTCGCCTTCTCTGTCACGGGACTGGACACATGATGTCTTTCCGAGCTTCCGCGGGGAAGACGTCCGCAAAGAGTTTTTAAGTCACATTCAAAAGGGTTTTGAGAGAAAAGGAATCAGACAGTTCAATGACCATGAGATCGAGAGAGGAGAAGCCATCTCTTTTCAGCTCGTAAAGGCGATTAGAGGATCTAGAATAGCGGTCGTCTTGTTCTCTAGGAACTACGCTTCTTCCAAGTGGTGTCTTGATGAATTGGTGGAGATTATGAAGTGCAGGCGAGAGTTTGGTCAGATAGTGGTAGCCATTTTCTATAAAGTGGACCCATCTCATGTACGTAAGCAAACCGGAGATTTCGGGAAGGTCTTCCGAAAAACTTGTGCCGGTCAAGCTAAAGATGTAATCAGGAGATGGAGAGTAGCTTTGGCTGAAGTAGCCACTATTGCTGGTTATCATTCAAGCAACTGGTTCGTCCTTTTTTGTTTTTAATATTTTTTTTGTTTTTACATTCAATATTTTATTGCTCATAAACTTTTAAAAAAAAAGTTAATAGTAATGTATTGTGACTATGATTCACTTAGTCAAAATTGAAATGGTTTACTTAAAAGAATGAAAAAAAATGAAGGGCATAAAAATGTTATGAAAAATCAACCTACACAAAACTCTCCCTTATCATAGGAGGGTGATGATATGTCCTATACAGATCTTTCTACCTTGTAGACATATAGTTGTAGCTTATTTTTAAATAACATCCAGCCAAAGTGAATAGAGTCTATGTGATTCAATTGAAAAAATAAAATGTAGAGAGAGCATATGGATTTTGTTAGTTATTTAACATAAGAGAAATTTGATGCATGCATTGATCATCCCTCGCCACGCATTTGTCAGGGATAATGAAGCAGCCATGGTCGAGAATATCGCGAGTGATGTTTCGAAAAAGCTGAATCTTTTCATGAGATCAATCGATATCGACGACTTAGTTGGAATGGGAGCTCATATGGAAAAGATGAGACAACTGTTATGCCTAGATTCGGATGAAGTGAGGATGATAGGCATTTGTGGTCTTCCTGGGAGTGGTAAGAGCACAATAACAAGGTTTCTATTTCACCAACTCTCTCAAAGATTCGACGTGAGTCTCTACATCAAGGATATCAAAGCACTTTACACAAGACCAGCTTGTTCTGATTCGGAGTTTATGTCTCTACTAACGGACCATAACGATGACGACGAGGTTTTTAATCTAGGAGTTGAACGAGAGAGGCTGAAACGCAAGAAAGAGTTTCTCGTTATTGATAACGTTGAAAGATCGGCACAGTTAGATGCAGTGGTGAAAGAAACTCAGTGGTTGGGTCCTGGAAGTCGGGTTACCATCGCGGTACAAGATAGAAACGTTTTGGAGGCACATAGGATGGGTTATATTTACAGAGTCGCTTTGCCATCAGACTACGAGGCTTTGCAAATCTTCTGTATGGCTGCTTTTGGTCAAAAGCACCCTAAAGATGGTTTCGAGGATCTTGCAAGAAAAGTTTGCAAGATTGCTGGTAAACTTCCTTTCAGACTAAAAATCATGGGCTCCTGTTTCAGGGGAATGTCCAAGCAGGAGTGGATTGATAAGATTGATCCATTTTGAAGTCGAAAGCAAATGATTTAAGTCATTATTAACCAAGGACGGAGGAAGAGGTTAATCAGAAGATTAAGTTAAATGGTAACGCAAATATGATGTATTCTTTTATTTTATTTGCTTATTACCATAATCTCCCTTAACCGGGACCAGGTTCGAACTTGGAACTTGGAAGCAATGACTCGAGGCTCTCCCCCAAAAGAATTTTTGTTATAAAAAAATTACATTGGCTTCGCCCGGGTTCGAACCGGAGACCTTCAGTGTGTTAGACTGACGTGATAACCAACTACACCACGAAACCATTTTGTTAATTTGCAGACATTGTCACATAGTAATTAGATGTTACATTCACACACAGAATAATTTCACATTTACGTTTAAAGTTAACCATGAAATATAATTTTTTACTTTGGGTAACAGATAATAACTTCGTTATAATTCAATTCCATATTCATTCCATTCCACACGCGGAATTGAATACCATCACGCACAATTAACTAATGGTGTTCTCAATGGGGTAAAAGTAAAACTGTAAAATTTTTAGAAAAGAAAAAAGTAAATGGTGTCTTTCTCTTCTCCTGTGAATTCTGCATAGCCCCCCATTTGAATCCTGGTGCTTCCACTTTCAAGTAAGCCTCTTTGTCTTTGCTTCTCCCTCTCTCTCTCTCCGAGTCTGCTCCTTTATAGGAGTTGCAGAATCAACTTTGGCTCAGATCTTCGCATTGCTTTGGGTTTTGACTTCAAAGCAACTCATGTAACTGGTTAGACCTCTTCTTATAGCAGATCACACAGCTGAATGCAAAACAGAACGGCTTGTGTTCACAGTCATTTAAGCAACTCCCACAGTCGTGGCAACGTTCTATGCAGACTATGCAAGCTCTGCACGATGATTTAGGACAAGGATTTTCCTTCAATGGACAGGTCTCTGCTGCACAATCAAATACCAGACTTGGTTTCTCACACCACGGGCATATCTCTAGGTCAGTAACTCGATCCTCTTCTAAAGAGAATTCTGATCTACAAGATGTATACAATCTCTGCCTCCTTGATTTTGCACCCGCTTTAGCATCTGATCCAAGTAACATGTTCAGCTCTTTAAATTGCTCCTTTGTGAAATATAATGCCCCACCAGTGATAAGGCTTTTCACTCCAAGTCGGTTTGAGGATTTCAAGTCCCTTAAAATGGACAACATTCCTGCTGTGCTTAGTCCAAGACAACCCGATACGCTCAGCTGCGAAACATATATTAAAAGATTCATCGTGTTAGGGACACCGTCTATAACAAACTTTTAAGAATCGAAAACAGAATCCAGTTCTATAAAAACCGTATACAGAGACTTAACAGATAATCGAATACAGACAACAATTGCACGGACAATCTGAATCAGATAACAAGATTGGGTCCATTATTGTAAGCTAACGATTAGTAGGCTTTTTCAATTGTCCAAGTTAGTAAACACATCTGTATAACAAAGTCTCTAAGGGGCATTCTAAAAATTTATCCAGCAACCACATTTCTAACATGATGATAACCTACAAGAAAACCTCGCTTAATTATATTCTCATTAGAAAAACTAACCTTTGAGAGATGCGGATTGCTTGCAAGCACTTGCATCATGCCATTATCAGTGATACTTATACAGCCTCCCAGGTTCAAACATTGAAGTTTACCTTGAGCGCGGCGTGTTAAATTCAGAAGAGAATCATCAGTTACTCTATATTTGAGAGAGGAATCACTGAGGTCAATGGTTCTCCACAAAAAAGGCTCTTTTCTCACCGAGTCACGCAAAGACCTACAAACTCCTTCGACCGCAAGAACATCTTTCATCTCTAGATACGGAAGGACTAACTCAAAGGCGTCATGAGGATCACCAGCATCATCAACACCACTCCCTCCGATTTGCTGTTTCTGATCGACAACACCAACTGGTTCATCACGAGATTCCGATACTAGATCCCTCCGATTCTCATGAAACCAATCCGAGATTGTGTTCAAGGTCGATCTAACTTTCATACAAAACGGGTCCTCAGGCAAAGCGACTTCACCCGATCCCTCAAAACCATTGAGCTTGAGGTCGCTGATTCGCTGTTGCGAAATCGTAGTTCCGATTGGCTCATCATGAGAATCCGATACTAAATCCATCTGATTCTCATGAAACCAATCTGAGATTGTGTTCAGAGTCGATCTAATGTTCATACAAAAGGGATCCTCGGGCAAACTACTAAACACGTTATTTCCAGTGATTTCACCCAAACCCACAAAATCATCGAACAAAGTGTTACCCATCACAGAGCCATTACCACTACCAACCCAATTCACTGTATCGTAAAGCATCTCATAACCAGAAAACGACATTCTATTGAGGAAGTCGTCTTCCCCAAATCCACCCAATTTACCAAAACCCCACTCTACGTCTCTGTAATAGCCAGCTTTTTGCATACCCCAAGCGGCAAAAGAACCACCAAGCCCGTCGCAATTGATCTCCATCTTCCTATTCCTCGTTCACGACAACCCTTGAACGCGAAACCAGTAAACTTCTTTCAGTGAAAATTTCTATAGCTCAATTACGACGCATCTGATCCAAAAAGGGAAAGGAACGAAAGATTAAGGAAACGGAATTAAGCTAAAAACTGGGATGAAGAAAGGATTTAGTGAACGAACAAATCTCTCAAGAGGACTGAAACAGCAATCAATTTGATAAAAAAAAAAAAAAATCTAAATAGATCCAACCAACCAAAAAAAAAAGCGGCGAGAGAATGAATGGTAACGAACCATGCGTGATGAATAATCTAACGAATGGGATCGCAAAATCAGCGGGAACAGAAAAATAGGAGAGTGAAAAGGATTGAGCGGAAGAAGAAGATCGAAATCAGATTGTGCGGAGAAAGTTTGTTTTTAAATTGGGAAAATCAGAAGAATGGTTTCCAATGAAGGGACTGACTTAGGGCGTTCTCTATATTGTGGATGGTGCGAATTTGGCGCGTGTCTCTTCACTTTCGTACCAAAACAAAAGAATTTGGCGCGTGTCTAACTATATAACTTCTAAATAAATAAATACTAATAAATGACCTTCTTTTTCTTTTTCCCATAAATGTAAAATGTCCTTCTTTTCCCGATATTTCATTTTAATCTTTAATTGCACCAACGACATTTTCTTAAATAAGTCATTCACTAATTAATTAACGGGACCCTTAATTAATTAATCTAGATAGTCAAATTAATTAATTATTTCCATAAATACTCTAAGATTCTTTAACAACACTGTTTGATTCAAGTGAGAACGTGAGATAGTGTGTTACCGATTTCTATATAAAATTAAACTCCTATTATTAGTTAAAAATATGCTGCTGTTTACTATCATTTCAAATTAATATAATTTCCAAAACTAGTAAATGGATTTTTGGAGTATATATTAAATATTGTATATGGCTTTTTTAACAAATCAAAAGTTACTAGTAATTTCTGACCAAAAAGAAAGTAGTAGTAATTACAAATCATAAACCTATTACTGTATAGATTTGGCACAACCAATTTTATTTTATTTTTACCAACCAATGTTACATAAGATTATAAACAAGACTAGATTATTCTAGATATACGTCCAAATTATGGTACAGAAAACTATCAAAATATAAAAAGAAATATCTCTCTATTATAAATCGAGTGATTTGTGTTGTATTATTATGAGGAACAAATGTCTCTTTATATAGTGATTACATAAAAGGATAAAAAAGGAAATAGCCCTTTTACTACTTCTATAAGGAAAAAGAAAACATCTACTAATCCTATTGGACTTAGGAGTCTTGACCGCCTATGGATAATAGACTGGGCCGTGGGCCATGGGCCGGTTATGGAGATCCAAACCTCAATGGATTATAACACTCCCCATTGATTGACATAACCGGTTGTGATGATGGGATCATAGTAATACGCTTGGAGATGCTGCCTCATTAAAACATTTCTAAGGAAAACCCAGTGGGACAAAACCTTAGCGAGAAAAAAGAGTACAGCACGCATTACTCCCCCTGAAAAGATCATCACTCTAAGTCTCTTAATCGGCGCATGCCGATCTGATGCATTAGCTTCTTCAATGTG
>JAHZTW010000004.1:0-11708 GCA_020283515.1 Alliaria petiolata
ATTGCTCCTGTCGCAAATACAAAATGGAAGAATCCATATCCATATGGAACATCATCTTCCTCTTCTTCTTCTTCTTCTCCTCCTTGACTGTTCGCATCTTTCTTGAATTGGAAACATTGAGAGTCTATTCCTGTCGAAAATGTGGCAATGACCATTGCCAGTAACGCAACCACAAAGCTCTGCACAATGTTATTCAAAAATCAGCATATTACTTTTGCATGAAACAGAAGAAAGTGAGTATTAATTAAGAGGTTGAAAGAAGTTTACAATAATGGTAAGCCAGTCCGTTCTGTTTGAAGCTGCTGCTTTTCTGTTGCAACTTTCTCCCACTGGTTCACTGCAAAGCACTTTTTCGGATTAGCCAATTTACAATTCAAGCTTCTTATTCGCTTGTATGCCTTTTAGGGTTTAGATGTAGAATTTGAATTTGAAGTGGAGTGTGTCAAGTACATTTTGAGTGTTCACATGTTAAATATAATGTGTTAAACTTTTATTTTTTACAGTATAATGTGTTAAACACACGGAAAAAATTGAACTTGATGCGGTATTTTAAAATATTTCCTTGGAATTTATTTGGAATGTTTTTGATTTTTTGGGAAAACTTGTGTATCTTATTATTTGTGGTGTTTAACTAGAGGATTCTAAACGAGAAAAATAAATATAGAAATTTGTGTGTTATATAAAAACTTATTTTAAAAACCCGATTTTGTGTATTTTAATGAAAAAAATCATTAAATAGTTGGTGAATTTTATCAAAATTCTCATATTTTTATGAGATTGGATTCGGTTTTTCGGATATAGAAAAAATCAATATGTTTCAAGACATTGAAATAAAAAAACAGAGATGAAGATTGAAGAAAACATAAACATACCTTCGAATGGCGCACCAACAGATAAACACAACATAGAGTCCCATAAGAGCCGGAGTCAAGTATCCAGCATTCACCTGATTATAGTGTTGGCATCCACAAACAAATCTTAATAACTTTTTCAAACATCCACAACACACACACGTGACACAACTATGGATAATATATAATGGATTCAAAAGACTTACTTTAGGATGGAGAGCTATGCTTGTCATGAGCTGGATGAGGAACAAAGTCCAAGTTATGAAGAATATATTGAGAAGACATGAAGAATCCGGCGCGTACCATATTTACATCAAAATCACCCCAACTATACACACTGTGTATGAAGCAGTTGCTACTAGCATCACATAGACATGGCTACAAACATATATTATAAAGAGTGTTTGCTTGATTAGTAATAATAAATTGAAGAAAAAAAACCTAAAACTTTCTGGTGAATCAAAACTAACCATCTTTCTGCGTCTTTTCGGGACTGATAGCACTCGTTGAGCCATGTAATGAAACTGATCACACTAATTAGCTGTATCAGTAGAAACACCCTATATATAAAGAAACAACATATTATTAATATTTTTGGATTTTTACATCATATGTAAATTGTGAAAGCTAGACAGATTAGTCTTACCCTGCACCAAAATGGGCAATCTCTCCTGCAAATCAAACTAAATAAAAAAATCGTTTTTAATTACTCGTCATGCCATGTGAATTATAGAGAGTATTTTTTCTCATGAAGCCTTACCGTAAAGGCGAATAATGGTAGAAGGAATCAAGAAAGGAATGATGGTTAAAGCAGGCCACATGATAAGCTTAGCAGACCACCATCCTGAATGCCATTTATCTCTTGATGAATGCGTTTTCGACGTGCCAAGTGTTGATAGAAACATAACGAAATAGAACAACTGAGGATTTTAGGTTAAGCCCACAAAACTTTTTCTGATCAAATGACTTGATAAGCATATAGTGTTGAAGTAGTTGATTAGTATGAAAGATTGAATCAAGAAAAGGATACAAAACATCCCAAGCTAACCCTTAAGACTCCTTCGGTCCCTAAACAGTTTTCTCCTCCTTTACAATTCTTGAATTCTGCAATTTAGAGTTGTATCAGCGTGGTTTGACTTGTAAGACAAGGAACGAGAATGAAACCTGTTTTTAGTGGCACATACTTGTCACTTCTTTTAAGGCACGCCGACCATAATCACGAGCAGCCCAAGCTAGTAGATTCGCGATGAGGAATATCAGACCGTATACATATCTAGCCATCCAGGGATTGCAGCCATTGCGGAACTGATTAAACCATGATCCATTCTTGATTGCATCATAGCTCTCGTTTCTGCTGCTTCCCCTGTTGTTGTTAACGCTTGTACCGGTCTCCATAACTCCTTGAACTTACCAGACTCTCTCCTCTTCATGACATTAGAAGATCGGAAAATTCAAGAAACAGATCATTCCGGGGAGGATGTTGCATCAGAAACCAGTTTCTTAGAACGGAAGAAATGGTCAAGAACGAAAAAAGGCAACACAAGAGCGCGAAATTCGATCTGTTCCGGTCTGAGTGTTTTCTTCCTTCAGATCAAAACCTATGAAAAGAAACAATGAAACTTCAAGCATTTGCAAAAACAGAGTCGGTAACAAGAAGACAAAAGAATGAAGCAAAGGATGAGAATCCAATTCCGTTTTTAAAAAAAAAACGAGATGAGGATCATACAAATCTAAGACGAAACGGTGGGGATATCAATCTACAGAATTCAAGAGGAAAAAATCATGTTTTACATGAGAATCTGAAGTGTATTCTCAAGAAAAAAAATCACACAAAATCCGTTTCTCAACAGAAAGCATCTCATTTCTTTTTTGTTCTACCGAACATGACAAAGAATACGTATGGTGCAAGTAACCTTTTGCCCTTATTTTGCCTAAACTTAAAAAGCAATCTTTATAAGCGTCAACGAGAATCCACAATAGATGGCTCATTTTAATCCAAGATTGCAACTTTGAACCTTAACCATGTGAATTATAAAGACCAAAAGGACAAAAAAATACCAAACTTAAAAAGCAAGCTATAATCTTGATGATAGTCAAGATTCTTAAGACTTCAAACTCACAAAGTCAAGATTTGGCAGAAACTGATAAGTAATGAAAAAGGAAGAAGCTTTTATAGATAGTTTCTAAAATTTCCCTAAAGCAAAAGGAGAGGCGTGGATAAACAAAGAAGCACCCAAAAAAAACTTTATTTGACAAGGAAACAAAAAAGGTTAAGAGATCAAAAGAGAAAACGAAAAAGAATCAGATCTGATAGAGAGATTTAGATAATGGAAAATCCGGAATTTTATGCAATTTGGACTCGAAAAGAAACGTGTTGGTACGGATACAAATGGGCAAACGAATCTTTTCCTCTTACGAATCTGAATGGGTAAATGTTAAGCAGCAACATCAGATACCCTTTTTTGGGCTTCACAGGTCCACTTAATGGGAGTGGAGACACGTGCCTCCACTTAAACTATTTGAAAGAAAAAAGTGGGATGATTGATAAAACTATGCACCCAAAAAAATCTAATAAAGAAAAACGTCATCTACAAATATTGGGAATTTGGGATAACATAAATGATCAAATCTTCAAACTCTTATGAGATTAATAGTTTCTTTACTTTCCTTAAATCATCTAATTAATCTTCAAATTCTGAGTCGGGGTATTTAATCCCGATTTTGTTACGGTTTTGGTTTGAATTTATAAGTAACCTGTGTAAAACCGAATCTAACGTAGACCCATTTATACAGTTTTAGTTGTGGTTCGAATGCAGTTTTTAATCTAATATATATTTGTGATTTTCAAAAAAAATTTCAATTTTTTCCGGTTTGGTTCTGTTTTTCGAAAATCTAAAAAGTAAAACTTTTTGAAGCAACTAAAAATATTTCACGGTTTTTGGATCAGATTTTTTTGTACTTGATTGACTTGTTTTATTTGGATTAAAAAAAATTATACTTTGAGGAACGGCGTGAATGAAAATCATAAACACATAGATCAAATTACACATTTTACCATGAATCTAATCATTGCTAAATTTAAGAAAACCAAATTATACGAAATATCAAAACAAAAGAAGATTAAACCATAATCATATAATAAGATGACGATAAACTAACTTACGTGAAAATAAATTTTATAAGGCTAGGTGAAGAAAAACTTAATAAAACTATGTGAGGATAAACTAACCTTTTTAGCTGTTGAGTTTTGGAGTTTTGGAAAAGATGTTTGAAGTTTTGAGTTTATTAAGAAGTTAAGAAAAACATAAATTGTTTATATAGAGGTGAATATTAAAAAAAACATTTGTAGGATTATAAGTTATTGTATAATTTTCTTAATTTAATTGGAAAACATATAAACTACTTATTTTATTTAATTTTTCCTTTTAAAAGGTTAAAAATAGTTTGTTAGTAATTATAATTGTTTGGCTTTTAGAATTAGTAATGAATTGTATAATTTCTTTAATTTAATTGGAAAACACAGAAAATATATATGTTTTTCTTTTTGATTCTAAATATATTTTTTGGATTTGGAAGTTTCAATATTTATGTTAATATTATGTCAAAATTAATTGGTAAAATTAATATGATCGATAAATTTTACTTTTATCACAATCACGTTAATTAGCAATTTTAAAACATAAAAACTTTATATAATATATATATTTTGCATAAAACTACTTTTGTTCCTATAACTAAAAATTAACTAGAGAAACTTAAACTTTTAGGATTTTGCCTTGGCGAACCGATCTATCAAACCCTACAAAAAGAGAACCTATCTATTAAAGGGAGATTAAAGCCCAAAAAGAAAGATTTAAAGCCCATAATTCGTGGATTAGATTTATTAAAGGGAAGGCAGATTAAATTTATAAATCTTGTGATCATTTATGGCTCATCTCATGTCTCCTCCACGTTCATGTAGACTAGGAGTAGTGACCCATGGCCTTGCCACCATGAAATACATAATAATATGGAATCTAGAGGAAAAAGGATAATGGCAAATTCGAGCCTAAGATAGAGGTAGCTTGTGAAGGAGTATAGTATTGGTGTAACGACATGGACCCGTCCCATTTGAATAAGTTTAAATGGATTGATTTGACTATCAATGTTATCAAAGTGCATTTACCTTTTCCGGTCACTTACCCTAAGAGAACTCCAGAGTTAAGCGTGCTTATCCTGGAGTAGCATTAGGATGGGTGACCTTCCGGGAAGTCATCTGCGGAACCGTGTGAGTGAGGCCAAAACACGTGATAAGATCACGTGGTGATTGCAGAGACAAGTAAATCAGTTGGTCGGGCCGAGAAAAAAATTACGTACCGACCGTCGGACAGGGGTGGGGCCCACGAACCCGACGGAGGGATGGGTGACTCGCCGGTAGGGGCGGTCGGGGTGTTACAAGTGGTATCAGAACCAAGGGAAGTCAAACTGGTTCTGTCCGAGGAGACTGTCTTGGGGTTTGGGGGTTAGGGTTCACACTGGCGGAATCAGAATTCGGGGACGAATTCCCGTTTAGTGGAGGAGAATTGTAACGATCCGGGCCCGTCCCATTTGAATAAGTTTAAATGGATTGATTTGACTACCTATGTTATCAAAGTGCACTTACTTTTTCCGATCACTTACCCAAAGAGAACTACATCACGTGGTGATTGGAGGGACAAGTAAATGAGTTGGTCAGGCCGGGAAAAAATTTAACGCACCGACCGTCGGACAGGGGCGGGGTCCACGAATCCAACGGATGGATGGGTGACTCGCCGGTAGGAACGGTCGGGGTGTTACAATTGGTATTTATAATCTACAGACAGGCCCGACCCTAAGCACAAGCAGAGTACTCCACAAAGTAAAATTAGGTAACGTTCTTTAACCAACTTTTATTTGGTTATATACAACAGCCTTTATAAGTACGCTAAATTTATCGTGCCGAAAAAATATAACTCTTTAAATCAAAAATCCGAAATAACCGACATGTTACCCAATCTTGCACCATTAGATGAGTATTAAACCATAATACCATATAGTCAAGGATAAATTATCTGAAAAATATATAATAACGTTTATATTTTTTCTAATCAACATCTGAGTGTGTATTTTTATTGACTCCACAAAATAAAATGGGCAGTCAATAGAAGATAATTCTTTTTGTGTTCTTTTTGACTCAGCGAAGAAAAAATTGGATTATTTAGCCGCAGAAATTGAGTTGGTTAGCCAAAGATGGAAAAACCAAAACAATATTACTAAATTGTAGAGTCAAAAACATTAATTTCTTAACGATTTAACTTTGACTAATAAAATCCAAAATCCGTCAAATAGCTGGTTCTCTTGGTCTTTACTCTTATGTTTTTCAGCATAAACATTAATTAAACATAATTACGGCTAATCTTTTGGCAAAGTGAGATAATTAGCAGAAAGCAAAGAAGAGAGAGAAAAAAAAAAGGAAAAGTGAAGAACGAGTGGTCTCTCTCTGTCTCTGCCTTATTTTCTTTTGAAAAATCGAAAGTTTCACAACTTTGATTTCCGAGAAAACGAGGGAAAATTAAGAAAAACTAATTTCGAATTTCCATTGATTGCATCATAGATTTACACCAAGAACTGAGTTCGACGCCATTTATCGTTTTCCCGAGAAAACGAGGGAAAGTTACGCTAAACAGAGGAAAACTAAATCGAAATTTCTGTTAATTGCATCACAGATTTACATCAAGAACTGACTTCGTTGCCATTTTCGTTTTCCCGATAAAATACAAGAATCGCGAGACATATATTTAAGTAAAAATTATAATTCATAATTAGCAAGCACATGTTTGTAAATCTCAGAGATCCAAAATAAAGGATGAAGAACAGAGAAGAGAGCCTTTAGCAAAAAAAAAAAAAAACAAAGACGAGAGAGAGAAAGAACCTGTGAATTATCGTGAAGAAGCTCTTGAATCTATGACTCTGAAGATATGTGGAGAATGTTGTGTGTTTTTACTCCACAAGCTTCTTCTAATGTGAAATCAAACAAGAAGAAGATAAATTCTGAGAGAGAGCGAGAGAGAACGAGAGAGATGTGAAAACGAAAAGAGAATCTGTTTCAGGTTTTTTTACTTTTAAGAAACAGTTCTAATATACTTATATACAAATCTATGTGTGTGTCTATGTGTTAGATAGATACATACGCAGCTTGCTTTTTTTTTCTATGTGAAGATTTTTTTTTTTTTTGCTTTTTCCTTATAATTTGTTTTCTTTTATCTCTTGCTTTCCCGCCGTTAGCTTCCTCTTTCCGCTACATCATCTCGTATCTTTTTAATAAAGAAAAAAACTATTAATAACGAAAAAGAAAACAAACCTGAAATATACTAATATAGGATACTAATGTAATATTATTTTGGTGACAAAAAGAATTGGATATGTAATAGTAAAACTAATGTGTTTTGCTTAATTTCTTTCTTTCTTAACTAACAATAACCCATTCAATTAATTTATCAAAAATCATTAAAATATTAGGGCTGACTTCAGATTAGTTCTTGATAATTCTATCTTATTATATACGTGAACGTGCTCTGTGATCATTTAATGTACTTGTATCTCGACTTTTTTCTTATTTAGTTAAACCGAAATTGTAATTATTGTAATACTATAATAACTTCTTCTTTTTTTCCGACGCTAACTGAATTTCTTAAGTTTTTTTAGCTTCGGTGGCAAACCATTCCGGCAAAAACAAGCAAACAATTTTGAAAGCTTTTAGTCAAAAAAAGAAAAAAAAACAAGCAAACAAAATAGGAGAAAAAAAAGAAATGATCCTTACAACAGGTTTGATAATACGCTATATAATAGTATAATACTATAGAAAATAAGATAAAACTTGTGACTTGTGAGCCTCAATTTCAATTCACTTAGGTCGTGGTCGTGGAGTTCAGATTGGAAGTCTGACTACGAGTTAGGATTCTTCACAATCGCAATAAATGCAAAAATGTTTCAAAATTCAACTGTATCCACTGAAAAAGTGGAAAAACGAAATCTATTATATAAAAGTTGATTGTGTCTCAATGACACGTTATCTAATTTATTTATTATTTTTCAAAATATAAAACTCAATTAAAACTTTTTTTTTTGTCAAAACTCAATTAAAGCAATTTTTTATGATCAAATTTAAATTAAAGCTAAATAAATATATTGTTTACATGTTCATTTCTCTCATGCTCTAATTTATTTATCATAATATCTTCCTGACTTTTATTTTTGATACTTTTTTTTTATTCTTAAAGTTGAACATTTAGTTGATAGGTTGGTTAAAGAAAACTAACAAATATTAATTTAGTATACTTGAGTAAATTTTACTTTAAAATGAGATTAGCTAATGGTTTGTTCTTCTATCTCACAAATTATTGTGTATCTTTATGTTATATACAATTATTATGTATTATGGTATTATAGATTGATATGCTAAAGATATCTAGCAAAAATCAATTTAGTATACTTATATAAGTTTTATATAAAAATAAGATTTATTAATGGTTTGTTCTTGTATCTCACAAATTATTTTGTATCTTCATGCTATATACAAATTATTGTGTATTATTTTATTATAAAACTGATTTTTAGTTTTTATTTGGTTGGTATATGGTTGAAATATTCATTTACTCAACCTTTTAATTTCAAGAGAAAATGTGAATGTCTCGATGAGAATAGAAAAATTAGTTATAATAAGTGTATATATTTATTTAGAGAATATGCGTATTGAGTTTTAAATCATAATATTTAGTATACTATATAGTATTTGTGGATTCTTTTATTTAGATTTGTTTATGATGTTCTAGATTACCAGGTTATAGTTATAACTGAAGAACTTAATTGTTTTTAGTAGTGTAATTGTGTGATAAGTTTCATCGAAGACAAAAAGTCAATCGAAAAACTAAACAAAACAAGATCACCCTAAGAAAACAAACAATCTTTTTTCTACATATGATGACCATCCAAAAAAACAAAAATGAAAGTGAATTTTTTTTAAAAAACTACTTTTAAATTTTAAATATTAGACAAAATATAAAAAAAGAAACCCCACACATTTGTGTGGGTACTCATCTAGTTCATGTAAAGATTGACTAGTATATCAATTTAATATCACAATAGCAGAATAGCTAAATAACAAACTAGCAAAATCACTAGAAAAGAAAAATTTAAAACGATAAAAAATTAATATTTAATAGATGAATAAATATTTGTCTAAGTTAGTTATAAATTTGAAATGTGCGGGATGGATTGTAAAATACTTTGTTAACTTTTGATTTTTATCATTGCATGCTTAATGTTGTGAATGATTTGTACTCGGTGGAATGAAGTTTTCAAAACGTGAAAACATGAAAAGCTACGTACCTTTCAAACTCATAGTCTTTTTTGCAAACACTGAAATTTAAATGTACATACATCACAATTAATATTAGAGCTAATGAAGCTTTTGTATTTTCGAAGAAACTGTAAATTTATACTACAATCTTAAAAATTATATTTAAAATATGAGTTACAAGAAATATCTTATTATATCAATTCAGTTTTGGATTATATATTGAATTCGACTTTTCAACATTCAAATAATAAATTTACATTCTCTTCAAATATAAAAAGACTTCATTAGTTCTTAGGCCAAAGTTAACAAAATAGACTCGGGTGCTATATTAAATTTTATTGGTTTCCAGCTCAAAAATTATTAAATGGATTTGTACATATCTTTTAATTTTCAATGTATAATTATAATAAGTCTTTTTTGCAGGAGTTTTTTTGTCTTGAGTGATTTAAACACACAAGAATAACCAATTATATCATGGGATTCTTATCGCTAACAATATATTACAGAACATTTTAAAAATTAAGGAAATAAACCATTATCCCGATCGCTATTTCAGTATTAATTATTTTTGTCTTGTATTTTGGATTTCTATTGGCTTGAATTTGCAGTTTTTGGAATGGTTTTTAGTTTTTGTTTTTTAAAAACTACTTTTTTACCATTAAAGATTTTGAAGAAATAGATTTCCTAAAATTTAGGGAAACTAGTTTTTTAAAAAAATTTGATTTTGTACACAAAAACCAAAAATTTAATATGAGTATATTCTATATTTTGTTTTATAATTTCAGTATGCGCCTCTATAAAAATTTGGGTACTATAAGTAATTCTTTAGAGATGAATGTGGTGAATATTATATAAATTGAAGTATTTTATATTGGATTGGATATGTGAGTGTAAAATCAATAACATTTAATAATCTGAAAAATGTTTATATAATAGCGAAATCTTCTAAGATTCACGTTGGAAATTCATCTACTCCAAAGCAAACAAAGAATACCATAGAAAACGCACAAACAAACAAACAAGAGAAAAGGCAACAGACTACGCAATTTTATGAGTTAAGTTTTTGTCTCACATGTGGAGAAATTATTAATTCCCTGCTTTATAACTACGTGAAAATAAATAAAACTTTAGAAAATCTCACCAATTTATGACAAAAGAAAATGTATTTCTACAATAGTATTGACACTCTCAGCTACTATATAATGGATACGAAGTTACGAATTCTTGTATTGCTGCACTTACATATGGATCTTTATGTGGTGAAATGGTAGTTAGAAGATGCATGCATCTATATTACATATATATATACTAATAATATATGAAAATTTCGCTAATCCACACATCAGCATTTTTATGGTATTAATAAAGCAAAACTATTTGGTACTAGTAGTATATAGACATTATGAAGCATTGAAATTGAGAATAACGTATCCAACTCGGAACTCACAGCATTGTTACAAAATCTAGCACCAACTTCAAGTTGCGTAAATGGAATGCATCTTATTGGAGTTTCACCAACTTCAAATTTAATGCAAAAAAAGAAGAAGCTTTTCTTGTTATTTTATAATCACAGTAATTTGCATAATTAAATATTACTACGATAACTACATACGAATATACGATACAACAAGAAATGTTCGGTCTTTTCCGAATCTAAATATTTAATCGTGCTGTATGTTTGACTACATCAGTACACGAACAAGCATTATCAATTGTAAAGTCACATATATGCTTTTTTTTAATATAATTGTAGATTGATGAGGAAAATGGTATTTCATTCAACCATCTCGTTTGAGTTTGTTTGGAAACTTAGGATATGTATATAATAACTGTATGATGTTTGGCTACTTGATCTCCTCATTGTCATACTTCTTGCTCGTCGTAGAACAAGAGACCTCGAAAATCTTGTTTACATATTGTTTTTTTTTTTTTTTAATGTTTACATTTTTATACATATTGTTCAAATTGTTCAGATTTGGCGACTGGTTCTACACAGATTACCACTATGGTTTGTTACGTATTTTATTTCACTCTTAGGGTACAAAAATATCAATTTCTATTAGATCACCTATTTTCTAATATTATTTAAAATCAAGCACACTAATTAATTGCTGCGTTCTTTGATAAAGAGCCGAGTGCATTTTAGTAACATGCATAGTTAATATTATTTTTAAATTCTCGATACACAATCTCATATCATCATAAATGGGAATGTTACATATACCTTAGCTTCTTAGTTTTATTTTAATTTGAAGATATATTACTTTTTAACGTACGATTGTTGTTAAGTGAATGGTTCAAGTAACAAAGATCAGTATAAGGATGAATAAAAGGTTGTTTTAAGAGAATGATTAAGAATATCAGATAGTATGTTTTTATTAACTTAAATTAATAAAGAATTGCTAAACCACATAGTTTGCTTGACAATTGTGATGAATCTTTTTCTTATAAAAATGCTCATAATCAATTGTGGCTGACATTATCCTAAAATGAAACTATAT
>JAHZTW010000004.1:14343-29650 GCA_020283515.1 Alliaria petiolata
TTTAATTTAGAATATGAATGGTGTCTTTTGGAATTCTTTTTATGTTAAAACAAAATGTATAATTAGTATGTGTATTAGATTTGGAATTAAAAAAATTAGATTAAAAAATATGATGTGGCAATGATGTGCAGGATGAGGTGTCTTCATGAAAAGAAAGAAAAGTTATCTTTATATATATATATATATATATATATATATACGATACAACAAGAAATGTTGGGTCTTTTCCGAATCTAAATATTTAATCATGTAGTATGTTTGACTACACATCAGTACACGAACAAGCATTATCAATTGTAAAGTCACATATATGCTTTGTTTTTAATATAATGGTAGAATCTTGTTTACATATTGTTTTTTGTTTTTTTAATGTTTACATTTTTATACATATTGTTCAAATTGATCAGATTTGGCGACTGATTCTACACAGATTACCACTATGGTTTGTTACGTATTTTATTTCACTCTTAGGGTACAAAAATATCAGTTTCTATTAGATCACCTATTTTCTGATATTATTTAAAATCAAGCACACTAATTAATTGCTGCGTTCTTTAATAAAGAGTCGAGTGCATTTTAGTAACATACATAGTTAATATTCTTTTTAAATTCTCTATACACAATCTCATATATCATCATAAATGGGAATGTTACATATACCTTAGCTTCTTAGTTTTATTTTAATTTAAAGATATATTACTTTTTAACGTACGATTGTTGTTAAGTGAATGGTTCAAGTAACAAAGATCAGTATAAGGATGAATAAAATGTTATTTTAAGTTCATCTCCATCGGCCATTTTTTAAGAGGTCTTTTAAAATAAAATAAATATAAAATAATGAAAAGAGATGAAAGAGAAGGTGAGACTTATTTTTTTTTTTTTCACCTGAAAGATATATATTGCTTCCACAAAGAACTGGTTCTGATACAAACAAGTAGACACAAGCGACTAAACCAAACCAACTACAGGAAAACAAACCCCATATACACAAGACAGATCAGACTATCGACCAAAAAATAAATTAGTCTGGGACCCAACTTAGCACTATCCGAAAGAGGACAGAAGTTTCTCACTGAGGAAGAGCTCTGATAACCACCGAGGGTAACCAGCTGCCACATAGGAATGGAAAAAACCAAACTTATGAATACTTTCCGCGATGAGAAAAGCTCCTCTATTGGATGCTCTAGCTTCATTCTTCAAGCACCAACGTTTGCATCTTCGCAACAAAAAATTCAAGGGAGACAACATCCATCTAAAAGAAGGCCACGCTTTCGGCCTTACGAGAGCATTGAAAATATCCGGAGCTTATGCAGCCAAGATTAACATGTCGACCTTATGATAAAACATACAATCAATGGCCCAACACAAAAATTGAAAGATCGCCTCCTCCTTACTTGTCACCACCCCAAAGTCCTTTCGACTATGGAGCAAAACTAATCCATTTGAATCTCTGAGGACCCAAACACCACCCGCGAGTTTGGTTCCCGGTTTCCACGACAAACCCACATTACATTTTAGCCACCTATCTTTTGGGGCTTCCCACTTTCTGTTGATTGAAACTTTTTGAGCAGTTTCACCGTTCGGGTAAAGACACTCAATTGCCTGGGCATGGAACCAAAGCTCTGTTTCCTCTCTGATTTTCACTATTGTTTCGTACCCCGTAAATCTCTTGCCTTCAAACAAAAGGTTGTTCCTGTTTTTCCAAAGGTACCAGAGCACCCAAGGGAAAATTCTTCTCACTCGGAGAGGTATCCTTATGTTCTTCCCCATTAGCATCAAGAATTAAATATTTGCATAGAACGAGTCGAGAATAAATCCGTGTTGAGGGTTGGGGAAGTCTGATAAGGCCCATACCTGGAGCGCAATCGGACAGGTGAAAAGTACATGGTTTGACGTCTCGGCTTCCTCCCCACAGGCTTGACAACGCGAATCGACCTTTAACCCTCTCCTTACAATATTGGTAGCCACCGGAATTGCTTCACACAGAACTTTCCATACAATTGTCTTTATTTTTGGGGCAGTTTGTAACTCCCAGGCTTTCTCTTTTAGAGCATTTAGAGAAGGAAGAGTAGCTGCCTCTCTGGCAACATCACTTACAGATAGAGACGACGCTAACCAATAGGCTGATTTGACAGAGAAATCACCACATTTATTAAACTTCCACGTGCAGTAGTCCGGTTGGTCGGTGACCCTCTTCATTGACTGAATAATATCATAATCCCTTTGATAGAACAGGTCCTACAATACCGCTGTGTTCCAGGTCTTTGTACTATCATCCAAAAGATCATGGACCGTCAGCTTTAGGTCGATAATTGGGTTTGTAAACCATGGGACACGAAATCCATTGTCGTCTATCCAAGGATCGATCCAAACACTAATGGATCTTCCGTCTCTGATCTTCTTCTGAAGCCCTTTAACCAGCAGTTCTCTTCCAAAAAGTATGCTTCGCCAGCCATACGAAGGACTGACACCAACCGAGGATTCTAAAAAGTTTTGATTTGCAAAATATATACTCTTCATTAATCTCGCAAAAAGGCAATTCGGTTCTTGTAAAATCCTCCACGCCTGTTTGGCCAGAAGCGCTTGATTAAATCTCTCCACATCTTTAAAACCGATTCCTCCTAAATGCTTTGGCAAGCACAGCTTTTCCTAACTCATCCAGTGGATTTTCCTTTTATGATCAACCGTGTTCCAATAGAAAGCTGCCATAGCACTACTCAGCTTCGCTATGGTAGATTTGGGAAGCTTAAAGCATGACATGGCGAATACTGGCATGGCAAGCGCAACTGCTTTCAGGAGAACTTCCTTCCCTCCCTGTGAAAGACTTCTGCTAAACCATCCTGAAACACGAGCCTTCAGTTTATCTATTATAAAATTTAGGAGGTCTATTTTGGAGCCATTGAAACACTCTGGGAGCCCGAGATAAGAATCAGCTCCTCCTTCATTATGGATACCAAAAATATCCCTGATACTATGTTTGTCTTCTTCGGGGACCAACAAACCAAAGGTAAGAGAAGATTTATCCAAATTAATCACCTGACCTATCGCATCACCATATACTTTAAGAATTCTTTTGAGCTCTAGACACTGTTCCGCGTTTGCCTTACACAGGAACAAACTATCATCAGCAAATAGCATATGGTGTATGACCGGACCTGTTTCAGAGAAACTAATACCATCGAGTCTTCTCTCTTTCTCGGCTTTACCCAACAAATGAGACAGGCCTTCGGTGCACAATACGAAAAGGGCAGGGGATATGGGATTGCCTTGGCGGAGACCACGCTCGGGAGAAATAATGCCAAAAGGTTGATCATTGATCAATACCGAGTAGGTGACAGATGTAACACAGAACATTACCCAAGAAATCCAAGTTTGGTTGAACCCTAGAGCGTTGAGGAGACTTCTTAGGTAAGCCCATTCGACTCTGTCGTAAGCTTTTTACATGTCTGATTTCAGGGCAAGAAAACCAGATGAAATCCTTTGGTGGGTTCGAAGGCTATGAACCAACTCATGTGCCATCAGGATATTGTCTGAAATTAACCTTTCGGGGACAAAAGCAGACTGTGTCGGGGAGACCAAGTCTGCAAGGAGAGGCTTTAAGCGCTTAACCAGAACATTCGAGATGATTTTGTAGAGAACTGAGCAGAGGCTTATCGGTCTAAAGTCACTCATCCTTTCTGCAGCTGGTACTTTTGGGATCAGACACATGAGGGTGTAATTCCAATCGACTGGGAAGGATCCTGATAGGAAAAACTCTTTTACCTCCCTGATAACTTGTGAACCAATCACATCCCAATATTTTTGAAAGAAAAATCCCGACATGCCATCTGCCCCAGGTGCACTATCAGACTTGATTGAGAAGACCGCTTGTTCAATCTTCTCGTCAGAAATCTCGCTTGTTAATGAATCATTCATTGCCGGAGTGACCCTTCTTTCAAAACCTTCAAATAGACCGTCAAAGCTTCCAGCTGATGAGGATTTAAACAAGGATGAAAAATAAACAAAAGCGATTTCACCTTTTGATGCTTCGGTTCTGTGGTAGATACCATTAATGTCTTGGAGTTTATCTAACCCTTTTCTCCCTCTATTGATTTTAACCGATGCATGATACGATTTTGTATTATGGTCTCCTTCCTTGAGCCATTTCTCACGACAACGCTGACTCCAGAAGGATTCTTCTTCCCTATAAGCCTCAACCAGAGACTTCTTTAGAGACAAAACCTTACTCAAAATCGGATAGCTCGCTGATTGTTCGGCTTCAAGATCCGCTTGAATTTGGATAATCCGGTCCCTCGAGTTCAGATCTTCCATTTGCTCAGCTCTCTCCTACAATTTCGGATCCTATCTGCCACTGATAGAATACCGTTACACACCGGTCTGTTCCAAGCTCTGACTATCTTATCTCTAACCAGAGGCTTGTTGAAGAGACTTATCTTGCCCAAGGACTTTTAGAAACATTTCTTAGCTTCTTCTTCTTTCTCATTGGCTCTTTTTATTTTTATTTAAAATTTAATGAAGTTCTAAAATTATATGAATTAAATATAGTTAAGATATCTTTTTAAGAGACTTAACTGATGGAGATGCTCTAGAATGATTAAGAAAATCAGATATTATGTTTTTTTTTTACTTAAATTAATAAGGAACTGCTAAACCACATAGTTTGCTTGACAATTGTGATGAATCTTTTTCTTATAAAAATGCTCATAATCAATTGTGGCTGACATTATCCTAAAATGAAACTATATAAAAAAAAAATTCATTAATGGATGGATATTCATTCATCTAGTGCTAGAGACAAACTAATAGAAATCACTAAAAGTCGGATTGAACAAAAATTGCAAAAAAAAGAAAGTAATGTCCATACAAATGATAAAATATAACTAGAAAAATAGGAAACCTGAAGGATCGGACAAGACAACTTAATGGTGTAGTTGTGTGGGTGCTTCTCTTTCTACCACACTAATAAGATGGATCATTATGCATCACCCACTTGTAATTATTTTTTTCTTGTTATTTGGATATGCTTTGTTTATGTATTTTTGTATTTTCATATTTTGAATCCTTGGAATTTATTTTGCCAAGTTTTTCTCTCTACGCCAATAGCTTTTTATTTTCAATTTAACAAAATGGCGTAGTGCAATAAATAAAAGTTTCAGCATGCATTGGCGTCCACGTAAGTCCTTCTCAAGTCTGAAAGACAAGTTTCTTCTTGAACGGTCCATATTATTGTTCAAGTATGGATGGATATCGATCGTGGGTGGCTACTCCCGCAATTTTAAAACCCAACAAAAACAAACTATGGTCTTTTTGTGAACATTATACTTTCTGTTGTAGTCACATCGAATCCTCATCAAACTGGTGGAGAAATTCTTCAGTTTGTTTTTCAGAGGAGAGATATATTTTATACCCTTGTGTCCCGGATTCAAACTTCATCTAGGATAAAACGTTATTGTTTAAATCGGAATATCTAAAATCTGATTTCAGATACTGAAAGATATTATGGATCGAAAGCACGGAATTCCCATAGTTTTTATTTTATTTTTAAAATAAATATTTTATAGAAGTTTTTTTTGGCACCTATGAAGCAAAATGAAATTTGGATTAGTTCATATGAATTGGAAAAGATTTTTCTTTTTGATTTTAACACCGAGTATCCAAGTTTCATCAAAGCGCCCAACTAATCCTAGGACGAACAAGCTCCTAATAAGTGGTCCATGCGTAGGGTTTTAGACATAGTGGAACTGAACTTGAGACTGTAGCAAGTTTAGGCTAGTTATTGGTTCGAGACCTAAACCAGTGTGTGCCACCACCACACGCAGGCTATATTTGTAAAGTTAATAGCTTAATACATCGTTTACTAACAAGAAAAACAATTGATAACTAATCATATACTAGTGAATAGTGATGGAACGTGCAAAAGGTTATGATGGTGAGTTTGTATAGAAGCACTATTTGGTGGGGCAAACTCTGGAGTTAAAAACTCAAACAGGATTGCATAGTCAAAAAGCAATAAGATTCGCGTGCTTCTTATTTGTGTTTATGTCTGAATTTACTTTTTTTGTTTCTTTATTCACCACTCCAATGTCCATGAGTTTGAGTATACCACATTTCATGCGATTCATGTGAACTGCACTTCAACAAACGATAACATCTCTAATTTGGTTGGTGGTATTCTAATTTACCAAAATATATATATAATCGTATGAACATATATATAACTATATTTCTAAACTTATCTTGAAGACTTTTCCAACAGTCAAGATTTCAGTTACATTTTTAAAACCCTAAAACTTGTTTTAAGGGTGTTTTAAAAAAATCAAGATTTGAGTTAATTTGGTCCAGAAACTCAGACGACACACATTTGCGTAACAAATACTCTCTCTGTTTCTAAAAAAAAGTTGTTTTAGAATTATTACACATATTAAGAAAACATATTAAAACTTCAATATAAATGCATCATTTTTTGTAATTAACAATTTCCTATAAATTTAAACCAATAATAATTCAGGAAATTCAATTAATTCTCTTGAAGTTTACAAATTTTCATCATTAACTAAGAAAAAATGTATTAAAAACTTAAAATAACTATCTTTGTGAAATAAAAATAAAATCTAGAAATACTTTCTTTTAGGAACAGAGTGAGTATCACTTAGAGCATATCGATCAGATAATCTTGTGGGACAAGTGCGTTTAAAAGTTTTTGTGTTCTAAAAATTAAAGCACACAACCAAGGCCGGCCATGAGTTTAATAGAACAAACATGGGCTTGCAGCTTTTATTTTTATATGAAAAAAATTATAAGCCAAAATGGCCATTTTAAAAAAATATATATGTAAAACTGCATTTTTTCTCTATAGCTTACGGTCTTGCTAAACGCAGAAACGGCACTGCAAACAACAAATATCAAAAATTATTTCGAAGTTTTAGTTGTTCGGTTCTCTATTGTACACGTGAAAATTTGTCATACACTGCGTTGTTTGTGTGAGAAGATCTCGAACACGGTGAAAATAGATCAAAAATTTTCTTTGGAAGTATGAGAAATCTGATAAGAGTTCATATAATATATGTAATTTAATGATTCATTCCAAACCAGTTTTATTATACGCTTGATTTTGGGACTATGATATGGTCCGATGATCCAATTAAGCCTAACTGGAGCAATCCAAATTGGGCCTAACTATATCAAATTGGACTTTCTTTGGGAACACTATAACATTATAACCCCTAAAATTTAGAGAATCCTATGATAAATATGTTGAAATACTAATGTGAAAAATCTAGAATATTGTAACACAAAATCTAGAAAAGTGCTATAAAGATAGGAACTTGTAACATACTTGTAGATATGGAGATTACAAATACATCTTTATCCTTTTCATTTGCAAGAAACATAAAATAAATGAAAAGGAGTTTTCACCACATAGGTTCTCTAAATTTCTCTCAGTGTTCTCAAGATTTAATTACACTAGAAGACATTTTATGAATTATAAATAATATTATAGGCACTTTTTGAAATTAAGGCACTTTGTGACTACTGTTTATGATGACAATTCCTATTTTACCCTTGTCTAATTTTTAGTGGATTTTATGTCTTCTCTCACGCCGCTATGCCTTTTTCGTTCGCCGGAATCTGGAAAACTCAAATTTGGAGTTCGATCATTCCAACTGGGCTAAACACACAATTTCGCCGCCTAGATCGTGTGTTTGGATGACATTTAGAAAAACTCAGATCTACTTCTCCGCAACCACCATAGACGCTGCTGACCGCTGCAGAAAAAGAGCCGTATTGGTTTGAGGGCGACGAGTTTTTTAGATTTATTTGTGACTCGTTCGCTGTCTGGATTAGGATTTTGTTTCGATTTCGAAGAATTGTGGTTCAGATTATGTGTATATTGCACACTGATTATTGTGTTACAAGGCTGGTGGTTCCGATTCATCTCCGCAAAGATTTCTGGATTTTGGGGAGAAGGCAATGAAATAATCCATGATAATGGATTGTTCGTATGGACGAGTGTATATGGATACTTGGAATGAAAACATAATTTTTGATTTTTTTTTAAGAATGTAGTGAAGAACGTATGGATGAGTGTACATGGATAACTCTGTTATAATCATGATAGAAAATAAAGGCGGAGGAGCGTTTTACTGAAGTCAATTTCCACTCTCATGGACACAATATGATGGACATAAGTACATATATGTGATGTGTTGAGTTTTTTTAAGTTTTTGTTTTGGAGAGACTTCCCTTGTTATGTTTGGTGACTTGTGAGTAATTCTCTTCTGATTGTTTTGCAAACCCCATGAACATGATCAAAAGTGTAAATATACAATTATCAATACATGTATATGAACACAAAAACACAACTCGTGAACACAAAGTCATGGACACAAAACCCCCTGGACACAACATCATGGATATGAAACGCATATACACACTATTATGGATACAACACATGGGAGAAGAAGAGTTTCCCGGTTGTTTTGGCAGAGATCGTCTTATGTCTCTATTTCCAAGATCCTATTATGGATACAAAACTATCCACCATGGACACAATACATATACACAGATGGAATAGACACAAAATTCATGGACACGGAGTGAATGGACACACCAAATTTCTAAGCCATGTATTGTGTCCAAGGTGGATATAACCAACGAATGTCCATGTTCATTTTGTCCATCGAAAGGTGTCCATGCGTCCATCGTGTTTTGGTCAGTACAAAATAAACACAAACGAATGTCCATGTTCAATTTGAAAGTAGATTCTATTTTTTTGGTTCTAATCTTATTAAGGAAATTACAAATGAACACGAATTAGTGTTCACACACTCGTATAGACACACGCTCGTCGACACATCAACTGCACACATATTGTATCCATAAGATTGCATCCATCTCTCATCTAGAAGATTGCATCGAACTGGACATGGTTACGTGAAGGTGGATGAAACTGTGACAGACATGGTTAATTATGTATAATTTCTAATTAATTTATTTGAAATTGATCTCTTAACATAGAACTCTAGTATAAAAAACATTAAAGAAGCTAAAACCAAAACTCCAATCCACATTAACCTTTATCAAAACACAAGTGTGCTTCATCGAGAAAAAATTCAAAAAAGAATCGCCAGGTTCTTTCAGAGAATTCTTGTTCACGACTCAATGTCCACCAGTTTATGTCCACGAATCAATGTCCACCTCGTCATGAGCTCTTGACTCACCACCGCATCCTTCTTCTCCACCGCATCCTTGTGCTGTTATTTTTCACTTGTCGCCGCCATTGTTGAGATCTCAGTTCTGAGTTTTTCTAGAATATATGCAATATATATCAAGTGGGATCCAAAATCTAGAAAACAGAATAAAAATCATAACAGTGTTGGGTAAAGCTTCAGAGACAAGAAGCCGTGGTTATCCTTAACCGAGCTGGGTTAGGATGCGAGAGGCTTTAAGCAATCCTAATAGAATTAGGAGTTATCTAGTTCTAAGTTCAAATAGGATTAGGAATAGAATAGCTAAGCCGAGCTATCTATAAATACGTTTGTTGAGCTGTGACAAACGATATCCGAAAAACACAAAGTGATTGTGGATGTTTAGTTTTGAGAGATTTTCTAAACATTAATAAAGAGAGTAATTCTTTATACAATCAAAGTGTGTGATTAAGAAACTTTATTTGGTATCAGAGCAAACCAGGATAAGCGATCCTACGACGTTAAGGAAAGCTCCTTAAAGCGACAAGAGGAAACGTGTTCCCGAGCCATGGGAGACATCGTTCCTGCGGCTCGTTCGAAGGAAGCAATACCGTCCTCAATTCAATGCCCGATGCTAACATCTACAAATTATACGGTATGGGCTATGAGGATGAAGGTCATGCTGCGTATCCACAAGGTTTGGGAGTCTATTGAACCTGGTTCACTAGCCCTGGATAAGAACGATATCGCAATAGGCCTTCTGTTCCAATCAATTCCGGAAGCTCTTATTCTACAAGTGGGGGAACAAGAGTCTCCGAAAGCGATTTGGGAATCAATAAGAACCTGATACTTAGGTGCGGAACAGGTCAAGGATGCAAGACTCCAAACTCTTATGTCGGAGTTCGAACGAATCCGGATGTCAAACACAGAGACTATCGATATCTTCTCCGGAAAGCTATCGGAACTAGCCTCGAAATCAGCAGCACTCGGCCAGATGATTGATGAACCGAAACTTGTGAAAAAGTTTCTTAATAGCTTGCCGAGAAGAAAATATATCCACCTGATAGCTTCACTTGAGCAAGTTCTGGATTTGAACAAAACCAGCTTTGAGGATATAGTAGGTAGACTCAAAGCATATGAAGAAAGAGTCCTTGACGAGGAAGGTCATAACGAGACTCAAGAGAAGGTTATGTACGCAAAATCAGAAGGTCGAAGCTCAACATCAACACGAGGCAAAGGAAAAGGAAAAGGAGGAAAAGGACGAGAAAAGAGGCTAACTCGCAAGGGAAAACAGAACAAAACCGATCAAAGGAGAAGAAAGATAGATCGAAAGTAATTTGTTACAAGTGCGAGAAACCAGGTCACTTTGCTTCTAGATGCCATGAACGAACACGGAACCATCAAGAAGCAAACAAGATCGAAACAGAGGAAGTTGATGCAGCACTTTACATGCACGAGATTGTGTTCTTAAACGAAGAGAAAGTCATACCGAAAAACTATGAAGCCAGCCATGAAAATGAAGATGTGTGGTACCTAGACAACGGTGCGTCAAACCACATGACTGATCATAAAGGATATTTTTCGGAGCTTAATGAGAACATCAGAGGGAAAGTAAAGTTCGGAGATGGGTCGTGTGTGGAGATTGCAGGTCAAGGAACAATTCTGTTTCAAAGTAAGACGGCTGAACAGACTTTGGTCTCTGACATCTACTACATACCCTCGCTTAAGAGCAATATTCTGAGCTTAGGACAAGCTACAGAAGTCGGTTGCGATGTAAGGATGAAGCAAGATTACCTCACGCTTCATGACTCGATGGGGAGACTTTTGGTGAAAGTCACAAGATCACCCAACAGGCTCTACAAGATTAAGTTGAAGATAGGAAAACCAACTTGTTTGCACACACTTCTGGAGGATGACACGTGGAGATGGCATGCTCGTTTGGGTCATATTAGTTTCAAATCAATGACTACTATGTCCAAACAAAGAATGGTAAAAGGGTTACCAGCAATACGAGACGAAAAGAAGTTATGCGAGTCTTGTTTAGTAGGAAAACAAACTCACCAATCCTTCCCAAAGGCCTCACTATTTCGTGCCTCCAAGTCATTGGATCTCTTACATGCAGACTTGTGTGGCCCTATAACACCATCTACCTTGGCGAATAACAGATATGTTTTTGTTATTATAGATGATTTTTCAAGATATATGTGGACAATCTTGTTAAAAGAGAAGAGTGAAGGTTATGGTAGATTCAAAACCTTCAAAAGCTTGGTAGAAAAAGACGTTGGGAGATCTATCATCACCCTGAGAACTGATAGAGGAGGTGAATCCACTTCGAATGAGTTCAATGAGTTCTGTAATACAAGTGGTATAAAAAGACAACTCACAGCTCCCTACACATCACAGCAGAATGGAGTTGTGGAAAGGAGAAACAGAACTCTAATGGAGATGGCCAGAAGTACTCTCAAGGCGATGAGGGTGCCAAACTATCTTTGGGGGGAAGCGGTACGACACGCAACACATGTGATCAACAGGGTACCGACGAGAGCGCTCGAGAGTATAACCCCTTATGAATGTTTGCGAGAAACAAAACCAAACATAGAACACCTAAAAGTGTTCGGATGTTTGGCATACACTAAAGTTCAAGCAACGAACTTGAAGAAGCTTGACGATAGAACGAAGCCCCTGGTGCATCTTGGAATCGAGCCAGGATCCAAGGCGTATCGACTCTATGACCCATCCACTCGAAAGATAGTCGTTAGTCGTGATGTTGTGTTTGACGAAACAAGAGGCTGGAACTGGAGTGAAACAGAGGATAAATCAAACAGAAACCCGGGAATGTTTCACATGCAATGGGGAACAACAATAGACGAAGAAGAAGGGCCTGTGATTGTTGGTGAAAATCCTTGTGATCAAGATACTCACGCGGATCACGGAGACCCCGAAAACCTCCCTACTGAAACAACGCCTCAACAGTCTCCACAAGTCATTCAACAAACAGTGAGAAGGTCCACACGAGAGACAAAGCGTCCTAGTTATCTTGACGATTACTACCTAGGAGATGACTATGCGCTACAAGCGATCATAGAGTGCGAGAGGCTCCTACTGTCAATCAATGATGAACCGCAGAACTATCAAGAAGCAAGAAAGTTAGATGCATGGACAAATGCTTGCAAAGAAGAGATCAAATCGATAAACAAGTGCAAGACGTGGTTTTTGGTTGAAAAACCAAGAGGAGTCAAGGTCATTGGTCTTAAATGGATATTTAAGATTAAGCGAAACGCAGATGGTTCTATCAACAAATATAAAGCGAGACTAGTAGCAATATGTTCAACAATCAGGGATTGATTTTGACGAGGTTTTTGCGCCTGTAGCTCGTATTGAAACAATACGACTACTCGTGGGACTAGCTGCTTCTCATAGTTGGCAAATACACCATCTCGATGTCAAGACAGCGTTTCTGCACGGCGAATTAAACGAAGACGTATACGTATCTCAGCCAGATGGCTTTGAAAAAGAGGGAGAAGAACATAAAGTTTTTAAACTTTCCAAAGCCTTATACGGACTGAGACAGGCTCCACGAGCATGGAACACAAAGCTGGATGAAATCTTAAAAGGGTTAAATTTCAGGAGGTGTTCAAAAGAGAGTGATGTGTATCGCAAGGAAGACAAAACGGAGTTTCTGCTTGTGGCCGTGTACGTCGACGATCTGTTTGTTACTGTGAACTCATTGAAAGTGATACAAGAGTTCAAGAAAGACATGTCATCGAAGTTCGAGATGTCAGACCTTGGGAAACTCACGTATTACCTTGGCATTGAAGTATTTCAAGGCAAAGATGGCATTGAACTGAAGCAAAAAGCATACGCACAGAAAATTCTTAAGGAAGCTGGATTAGACAACTGTAATCTCTCTCACATTCCAATGGAGTTTGGGTTAAAGATGTCTAAAACACAAGGAGAAGAATCTGAAATAGATGCCACAATGTATCGCCGAAGAATTGGATGTTTGCGATATCTCTTACACACGAGACCCGATCTTGCTTACTCTGTAGGCGTGGTAAGCAGATATATGCAGGATCCAAAGGAGTCGCATGGCGTTGCGTTGAAGCAAATCTTGAGGTATTTGCAGGGGACATTGGCGTATGGCTTAGTGTTCAAGAAAGGAGGATCAAGGAAGATTGTTGGTTACAGCGACAGCAGCCACAACACGGATCTTGATGACGGAAAGAGCACGGCTGGTCATGTGTTTTATTTTGGGGAAACACCAATCACTTGGTGCTCAAACAGCAGACAGTCGCACTCTCGAGCTGTGAAGCAGAATTCATGGCCGCAACAGAGGCAGCAAAGCAAGCAATATGGTTACAAGACTTGGTGAGTGAAGTTATGGGAAGAAGTTGTGAGAAGACGACCATTCGCATCGACAAAAAGTCAGCCATAGAACTTACGAAGAATCCTGTCTTCCATGGAAGGAGCAAACACATCCACAAGCGATATCATTTCAATCGAGAATGTGTTGAAAAAGAACAAATCGAGGTGGAGTTTGTGCCCGGAGAAGAACAGTGTGTAGACATTCTAACAAAAGCCTTAGCAAGAATCAAGTTCAAAGCGATGAGGAGTTTGATCGGTGTTCAAGACCTCTCGAAGAAGGACTCGAAGCTTAAGGAGGTGATTGTTGGGTAAAGCTTCAGAGACAAGAAGCCGTGGTTATCCTTAACCGAGCTGGGTTAGGATGCGAGAGGCTTTAAGCAATCCTAATAGAATTAGGAGTTATCTAGTTCTAAGTTCAAATAGGATTAGGAATAGAATAGCTAAGCCGAGCTATCTATAAATACGTTTGTTGAGCTGTGACAAACGATATCCGAAAAACACAAAGTGATTGTGGATGTTTAGTTTTGAGAGATTTTCTAAACATTAATAAAGAGAGCAATTCTTTATACAATCAAAGTGTGTGATTAAGAAACTTTATTTGGTATCAGAGCAAACTAGGATAAGCGATCCTACGACGTTAAGGGGAGCTCCTTAAAACGACAAGAGGAAACGTGATCCCGAGCCATGGGAGACATCGTTCCTGCGGCTCGTTCGAAAGAAGCCATACCATCCTCAATTCAATGCCCGATGCTAACATCTACGAATTATACGATGTGGGCTTTGAGGATGAAGGTCGTGCTGCGTATCCACAAGGTTTGGGAGTCTATTGAACCTGGTTCACTAGCCCTGGATAAGAATGATATCGCAATAGGCCTGCTGTTCCAATCAATTCCGGAAGCTCTTATTCTACAAGTGGGGGAACAAGAGTCTCCAAAAGTGATTTGGGAATCAATAAGAACCCGATACTTAGGTGCGGAGCGGATCAAGGATGCAAGACTCCAAACTCTTATGTCGGAGTTCGAACGGATCCGGATGTCAGACACAGAGACTATCGATATCTTCTCCGGAAAGCTATCGGAGATAGCCTCGAAGTCAGTTGCACTCGGCCAGATGATTGATTAACCGAAACTTGTGAAAAAGTTTCTTAATAGCTTGCCGAGAAGAAAATATATCCACCTGATAGCTTCACTTGAGCAAGTTCTGGATTTAAACAAAACCAGCTTTGAGGATATAGTAGGTAGACTCAAAGCATATGAAGAAAGAGTCCTTGACGAGGAAGGTCATAACGAGACTCAAGACAAGGTTCTGTACGCAAAATCAGAAGAACGAAGCTCAACATCAACTCGAAGCAAAGGAAAAGGAAAAGGTGGAAAAGGACGAGGTAGAGAGGTTAACTCGCGAGAGAAAATAGACCAAAACCGATCGAATGAGAAGAAAGATAGATCGAAAGTAATCTGTTACAAGTGCGAGAAACCAGGTCACTTTGCTTCTAGATGCCCTGAACGAACACGGAACCATCAAGAAGCAAACAAGATCGAAACAGAGAAAGCTGATGCAGCACTTTACATGCACGAGATTGTGTTCTTAAACGAAGAGAAAGTCATACCGAAAAACTATGAGGCCAGCCATGAAAACGAAGATGTGTGGTACCTAGACAACGGTGCGTCAAACCACATGACTGATCATAAAGGATATTTTTCGGAGCTTAACGAGAACATCAGAGGGAAAGTAAAGTTCGGAGATGGGTCGTGTGT
>JAHZTW010000004.1:410141-431204 GCA_020283515.1 Alliaria petiolata
AATTTTAGAAATAGTTTTTCTTATTATCTTGCTACTCACCATCAAATCTGTATTATTATTCCGGTTTTAGAATTGTATTTTATTAATTTAGTGGATTTGTTGTTTTATAATTTTAGAGTCATCTAGTACTTTTATAACCCTTTTGTGAAATTTGTAAAATAGTTTTCGTGTCTTTTTATAAACCGCTAGTAATTGTTTCAGAATTATTCACCCATTTAACTCGAATTTTGCTTAGCTTCTTATATCTCTTGTATTCTTAGTACCCTTTCACCCCAAGGTTGGATTGATATCCTAAAGTACTTCAATGACATAGACAAGCTTTAGGTTTTGTTAACCTGTGAAAAAGCTAGTTATCAAGCGCCCTGCTTATCTTGACGATTACTACCTAGAAGATGACTATGCGCTACAAGCGATCATAGAGTGCGAGAGGCTCCTGCTGTCAATCAATGATGATCCGCAGAACTACCAAGAAGCAAGAAAGTTAGATGCATGGACAAATGCTTGCAAAGAAGAGATAAAATCGATAAACAAGTGCAAGACGTGGTTTTTGGTTGAAAAACCAAGAGGAGTCAAGGTCATTGGTCTTAAATGGATATTTAAGATTAAGCGAAACGCAGATGGCTCCATCAACAAATATAAAGCGAGACTAGTAGCAAAAGGTTATGTTCAACAATCGGGGATTGATTTTGACGAGGTTTTTGCGCCTGTAGCTCGTATTGAAACAATACGACTACTCGTGGGACTAGCTGCTTCTCATAGTTGGCAAATACACCATCTCGATGTCAAGACAGCGTTTCTGCACGGCGAATTAAATGAAGACGTATACGTATCTCAGCCAGAGGGCTTTGAAAAAGAGGGAGAAGAACATAAAGTTTTTAAACTTTCCAAAGCCTTATACGGACTGAGACAGGCTCCACGAGCATGGAACACAAAGCTGGATGAAATCTTAAAAGGTTTAAACTTCAGGAGGTGTTCAAAGGAGAGTGCTGTGTATCGCAAGGAAGACAAAACGGAGTTTCTTCTTGTGGCCGTGTACGTCGACGATCTGTTTGTTACAGGGAACTCATTGAAAGTGATACAAGAGTTCAAGAAAGACATGTCATCGAAGTTCGAGATGTCAGAACTTGGGAAACTCACGTATTACCTTGGCATTGAAGTATTTCAAGGCAAAGATGGTATTGAACTGAAGCAAGAAGCATACGCACAGAAAATTCTTAAAGAAGCTGGATTAGACAACTGTAATACCTCTCACATTCCAATGGAGTTTGGGTTAAAGATGTCTAAGCCACAAGGAGAAGAATCTGAAATAGACGCCACCATGTTCGCCGAAGAATTGGATGTTTGCGATATCTCTTACACACGAGACCCGATCTTGCTTACTCTGTAGGCGTAGTAAGCAGATATATGCAGGATCCAAAGGAGTCGCATAGCGTTGCATTGAAGCAAATTTTGAGGTATTTGCATGAGACATTGGCGTATGGCTTAGTGTTCAAGAAAGGAGGATCAAGGAAGATTGTTGGTTACAGCGACAGCAGCCACAACACAGATCCTGATGACGGAAAGAGCACGGCTGGTCATGTGTTTTATTTTGGAGAAACACCAATCACTTGGTGCTCACAAAAACAGCAGACAGTCGCACTCTCGAGCTGTGAAGCAGAGAGTTCATGGCTGCAACAGAGGCAGCAAAGCAAGCAATATGGTTACAAGACTTGGTGAGTGAAGTTATGGGAAGAAGTTGTGAGAAGACGACAATTCGCATCGACAACAAGTCAGCCATAGAACTTACGAAGAATCCTGTATTCCATGGAAGGAGCAAAAACATCCACAAGCGATAACATTTCATCCGAGAATGTGTTGAAAAAGAACAAATCGAAGTGGAGTTTGTGCCCGGAGAAGAACAGTGAGCAGACATTCTAACAAAAGCCTTAGCAAGAATCAAGTTCAAAGCGATGAGGAGTTTGATCGGTGTTCAAGACCTCTCGAAGAAGGACTCGAAGCTTAAGGAGGTGATTGTTGGGTAAAGCTTCAGAGACAAGAAGCCGTAGGTATCCTTAACCGAGTTGGGTTAGGATGCGAGAGGCTTTAAGCAATCCTAATAGAATTAGGAGTTATCTAGTTCTAAGTTCAAATAGGATTAGGAATAGAATAGCTAAGCCGAGCTATCTATAAATACGTTTGTTGAGCTGTGACAAACGATATCCGAAAAACACAAAGTGATTGTGGATGTTTAGTTTTGAGAGATTTTCTAAACATTAATAAAGAGAGCAATTCTTTATACAATCAAAGTGTGTGATTAAAAAACTTTACCCAGAGAGTCGATTCTTTTGGAAAATTCTGCCAGATCATATTTGTTTTTATTTTTTCTTTATTTTTTAATTTGAGAACCTTTTAAAGTATCTGCATAGTATTCCATTTGTTTGAGTTTATTCCGGAAAATGTGAGTTCGATCATGTTGGAAGATTCGAGTGGTTTAGCTCGGTTTCGACAAGTTAGATTATAGTTTTCTTTCATTCTTAATAAAAGTAGGAGACGAAAGTCTCCTGCAGATTACCAAAAAAAAAAAATCTGCGTTCCCACTTCCCATATCGGTGTATATTATAAAATAAATTATATAAAAAATATAGTTTATAGAAATCTGTAGACATTAATATCATTTCGTCTCAATCTTTTACTTCTTTTATATATTACTCATATACAAACCCTCTAATATATTATCTTTGCATTTCTCCAAGAAGACTCTCGATAAACTCTTTTAGCCTCTTCTTCTCTGTCTCCATCTCTTCCATTCTTCCTTTGTGAAAAACAAAAAAATGGGAGGTAGTAAGAAGCGTGTTGTCTCTCAAACCTCTTCTTCTCTTGCTATCGTCGAAAGTAATCTCCATGACAACAAAGTTGTTCCCATCGAAGCACCAATTGTGTCTTCTTACAATGATCGGATCAGGCCGTTGCTTGACACTGTGGACAGGCTGAGGAACCTGAATGTGATGAGAGAAGGGATCCAGCTTCCCACCATTGTCGTTGTTGGAGACCAATCCTCTGGAAAGTCAAGCGTTCGTGAGTCCCTGGCAGGAATCAGTTTGCCTCGTGGACAAGGAATCTGCACTAGGGTTCCTCTTGTGATGAGGCTTCAACGCAGTTCTAGCCCTGAACGTGAGATTTGGCTAGAGTACAGTGACAAAGTTGTTCCTACGGATGAGGAACACATAGCTGAAGCTATTTGTGCTGCAACTGATGTGATAGCTGGTATATTCTGCCTCTCTTTCTCTCTATCATTTGGTGACTTAAGTGTGTTGAGAAAACCTGCAAGGAGTTAATCAACTTACCATTGAAGTCCCTGAAACTAGATGTGTAAAATATACCTGAATACAAGTGCCTAGAGGTGTTATTTGTTTCTGGAACTACTGCTCTGATATTTTTTTCATGCTGTTAAACTAGTTCTGCTACATGACGGATCTTAAAAGTGTTAGTGCTTGACACTAAACAGTTTTGACAGTGATAAGTACTTAAACTTATGCTGCAGGATCCGGTAAAGGGGTCTCAGACGCTTCCTTGACCCTCCATGTGAAGAAAGCTGGTGTTCCTGATGTTACCATGGTCGATCTCCCTGGGATAACTCGAGTTCCGGTGAATGGACAGCCGGAAAATATTTATGAGCAGATCTCCGGGATGATCATGAAGTACATTGAGCCTCAAGAGTCCATCATTTTGAATGTTCTATCAGCTACGGTCGACTTCACCACCTGTGAATCCATTCGCATGTCTAGAGAAGTTGACAAAACCGGTGAACGGACTCTGGCCGTTGTCACAAAGGCTGACATGGCTCCTGAAGGTCTCCTGCAGAAAGTAACAGCAGATGATGTGAGTATCGGTCTCGGTTATGTCTGTGTCAGAAACCGGATTGGGGAGGAAACATACCAAGAAGCAAGGATCCAAGAAGAGTTACTCTTCAGCACCCATCCACTGCTAAGCTTAATCGATGATGAGATTGTGGGCATCCCTGTGTTAGCCCAGAAGCTAATGCTTATCCAAGCAACAATGATCGGCCGCTGTTTGCCTGAAATCGTTTGCAAGATCAACCAGAAGATGGAAACCGCTGTGCTAGAGTTGAACAAACTGCCAATGGTAATGGCTTCTACCGGAGAAGCGTTGATGTCATTGATGGATATAATTGGTTCTGCCAAGGAGATTTCTCCGGCTACCCAGATGAGCAAAAGATGCATTGTACTGCTCGTTTGGCTGAAATGCTAAGCCAATTCTCAGATAACCTGCAAGCGCAGCCCGATGATCACGTGACAGAGTTTTTGATGGATGAAATCAAAATCCTCGATGAGTGCAAGTGTATCGGATTGCCTAATTTCATCCCGAGATCAGCCTTCTTGGCTATTCTTTCACAACGTGTTGATGCAATGCATAGCAAGCCTGTCGAGTTCATCAGAGAGATATGGGAATACGTCGAAGGCGTTATATCATCAGTCATCACCAAACACTCTGAAAACTTCCCCCAGATCCAGCCCTCCATCAAACGAGCTGGCCGGAATTTAATCTCTAAGATCAAGGAACAATCTGTGAACAGAGTGACTGAGATCGTCGAGATGGAGAAGCTGACGGATTACACATGTAACCCGGATTACATGAAATCGTGGACCCTGAAGACACTTTCACAGCAGAACTTCATCAACGCTGTGTTGTACGATGAGGAGAAACCGGAGAGATTCTCTTTAACTGGATTCGGAGATGTGAAGGTTTCGCATCTACGGAAATATCACGCCCATTTGCTGCAGCAGGCGTTCGATATGAAGATGAGGATCACATCACATCCTACTGGACCATCGTTCTTCGGAGGATTGTGGACAACCTCGCGCTCTATCTTCAATTCTCGGTGAAGAATCTCGTCAATTGCAAGTTTCAGAAGGAGATCGTCGCGGAAATGGTGGATCCCAGAGCTGGCGGAGGAATTGAGAGGATGCTGGAGGAGTCGCCGTCGGTGGCGAGCAAGAGAGAGAAGCTGGAGAATAGTATCAAGCTTTTGAAGGAGTCCAAGGACGTCGTTGCCGACATCGTTGATCAAAATTCTGGGTACTGAGATGGTTGATTGATTTTGATTCTCCTCTTAGCTTTGGTGAGGTTCAGGTCGGGTTCACTGGTGTTTTTGTGTTGTTGATGGGCCTTTGGTTGTTGTTGATGGGCCTTTTGTGTTTTTAAATTTCGGATTTTCTCGGTATGTTCTCTTTTATTTTAAAAAATCTTTTTTTGTGGAACGACGCTGATACTAACGTTATGTGGAATGTGGTGGTGTGTGTTTTCAAGTTTTAGTTTCATAAAAAGTTGAGGTGGGAAAAAATTTGCTTGTAGCAGTTAATTTGGTCAAACATAAAAGACTAAAAATATAGTGTTGTTATGAAAGTTGTGATTATCCATCAGAATCTCTAGGTTGATTAGTCATCACCATTTTTCCAAACATATTATATATCATAATACACCTTATATCTAAATGTATTAGTCATTACCACATGTCTCCATTTCTTTCACCACTTCCTCCTATAGATAGATCTATTAAGTAAGAACAAGAACATATGAATGAAGTCTCTTACCCATAAACTTTTGTCTACTCTTTCGCTTACTTTTGATATCTCTCACTATATATGATAGACATATAATATTATAGTATAGTCATAAATATAATAATATAGTTTACAAACCAACATTATATTATATGATAATCCACAACACGTTATCAGCACGATCATGATCATATATGGAAGACTATGTTTCTTCTAATCATATTTATTAAGTGAAAGATGAAATCTCCTCCTTGATCATATAATTATAGAGTGGTAGGCTTTGCCTCCTCATATATATATGAATATACATCTAAACTATTATTTAATTATGTTATTACTATGCTTGCATATTTACTTAAAAAATAAAATATAAAAGGTTAGATCAATAAATTTATAAAATTAATAATTTGATTTATTGAAATTATAATGATCATGTCAAATTTAGTGAAGCTTGATTTTGCTGCCTTTGATGTGATTCGAAAAAAAATATATGACATGGGCTTTAGATGCAAAGTTGCATTTAAAAGACAGCAAGAAGTTCCTTTATACCATCGATCAGTCAAAAACGACATCCGAATAATTAAAGGTTAAGGCCATGATATTTTTCCGTCACCCTCTATAAAATAGTTTAAAAAGATATTTAACCATTAACCCGTCCAACTAGATTAGCTCCATTCCTAGAAGTGAATGTAGTAGCATCTAGTAATAATAATAATTGACAAGAACGTGGATCCGGAACAGGGTAGAAACCGTAGTTACTGTTATGAATAAAGTGGTAGACGAGGACGTGAAAAACGATTTTAGTCCAATAATTCCAACGGAGAGAAAACCAATAAAGTTGATTGCGTTGTGAAAAAAAAAAGATCACTTGTTAAAGATGTGGCATGGAATGAAAATGGATACATAGATGTCATATGCCAAAATATTTAGCTCATTTGTATCAAGAATTACTAAAGACAAAAGAAAAGGATATTAAACTAAAATTAATCTCGGATGAATATGAATTTTCCTTTGATGGTCTAAATGATAACACTCATCTCGATGTCATATATTTTCTTGTTAATCTAGAAGAATCAAAAGGAAATAAAATGACCAAAATCGATGAGAGATGATAAGAATAATAAGGATTTTAGAATCGTTTTTAATATTTCATATTATATGCTGTTAAAAACTTTTATATTTAAATCATGATTTTATTGTAGTATAAACTACGCATTTTATAACATTAACTTTTGGTTAATTAATGCATAATTTATTATGATATAAATGACACTTGAAGATGTCACAATCTGAGATCATGGATGAAAATATATGTCTAGCGGACAGTGCGACAACGCTTACAATACTTAAAGATAAAAAAAGTATTACTTCGATCTCAAATTAAAGAACTTCGTCGAAAGCGTGAGTATTATAAATGAGAATGAAAAAATTATTAAAGGCTATTGAAGTGCTAGATTTTCAATGCCAATGGGGGACGAAGTTTGAAATAAGTGATGTGTTCCCCCGATTCATAAAGAAACTTGTTGAGTTTCAGAGATATCAAGAGAAATTGATATCATATTAAAAGTATGAATAAAATTGAGATTAAATATCTTTACATTACATCGGAGTGAACACTTACATTGGAAGAGTTACCAATGATAACCTCCAGATTATATTTTGCACAAAATAAATACAACTGAGTCCTATGTTATAATAAACCAGAAGTTTACTAATATATTTAAAGTATATCATGAAAGGATAGGATATCCAGGATTAGTCATGATGTGAAGAATTATGAAAAAAATTGAATGACACTCCATTGAAAAACCAGAAGATTTTTCAATTGGGTAAGTTATTATTTAAGGGATGTTCTCAAAGAAAACTCATAAGTAGAGGCCCTTGCAAATTGGGAGGTCTGTGTGAGCTAAACGTTCTAGACAAATGAAACCCCCAAGAATAATAAAATGTTCTAGTAGAATAAAACTCTAGAGTGTATGAGGAAGACATGCATAAAGATGGCAAAAGTGTATATGATAACAAACTTGAAGTTTACTAATAACATAACCGGTTGAAGCCATCCCGGTCTAATAATGATATCATATATTATTAGAAATTTATGTAAAAAAAACCAGAAGTTTTTCACACAGCATGTCTTGGCAGAAGTTTTTGATTTTTGGGATATGACGAATTCTTTCTCAATATTTTCAAAAATATTCTGTTTATAATCATCTTCGGGCCTTTTAACAAGCTTACCAGTCTCATAATTTCGTTATAATCATCTTCGAGCCTTTAGTTTTATAGGCCCGCTACCCGGAATGTTTATTTAACCTGAGCTACATTTAGTATAAATAGGTTTCTTTATGTTCTTCATCGGAAAAATCGGAAAATGAGGAAGAGTACGAGGATCCTAGGCGAGCTCATGGACCTTCAGAAGCAGGTTGGCGATCTCAAGCCACCTCCACCGGCGACGGTGTGTGAGTTTGCTCGCTGCACCGTGGAGGAGTCTGGTGTGAGAAGGACAGTGAATGCGATGACCATTGTTCAGTTTTGCAGCGGGATATCATTCGTCTCTTTTAAGGCTGCTGCATCTGATTTTGCCGTTCGAGCTAAATCCTACATGATGAGTACTGACATCGGCTCGACGAAAGAGAACGAGTGGCTTGATGGTTCTATGGGTCAGTGGTTGCTCTATACCATCAGGCTTCGAGTAGCTGTGCACAGTTAAAACTCGTGTCCACTCTTTTACTCTTGATCTCTCTATCATTATACTATATAGATATCTTATATTATAGTATAGTTTACAAACCAACATAGTATAATCTACAAATCAACACTATATTATAGTATAGTTCATAATACGTTATCAGCACGATCGGACATCGTACGTTATCAGCACGATCGTCCCGTTGTCCGTTCGTTTTGCTATCTGATCGTCGTACCGTCATTCCGTCCGTCTAATACCATAAAAGGTATGATTCAATTTATGTTTAATTTATGTTGTGATTATCCATCATAATCTTTTGGTGGATTAGTCATCACCACTTGTCCAAACATTATATATCATAATACACCTCATATCTCCTATATATTAATTGAGAAACATTCTCGCAAACCCTTTAATTTACAATGGTGCCATTTTGCTGATGTGTCACCACCACATTCATTTTGACATATCATTTAATGAAATTAAAATTATTATTATTAATCAAAAAATACTAATTTCATTTTTGGAGAATCGAACTTAAGACATCGAAGACAACATAATAAACACACAACCACTCTCACTAAGACATTTCATATTTTTTTCAATCAGTTTCTTTTAGATGTCTATAAATTACTTTAGATATTAAAATTATAAGCTATTTACATTATATGCTATTTACATTATATGCCATTATCGACCTTCTGTTTTTTGACATAACTACAAAATATATATAAGAATTATTATGCATCATTAGAAATAAAAAATAGAATAATTTTATCCATTAAATCTTTTTTGATATAACCAGAAAGTTTATATAAAAAATATTATGTATCATTAGTAATAAAAAATAGAATAATATAAACCTACTATTTATTCCAAAAATATGGAATAATGGCCAACAAAATTATTATTATTATTAAGTGACTTAATTAAAAAAAATTTCATTAAGTTACAAAATAAGTTTAGGGAAACAAATCGACGAAAAAATATTTATTGGCTGCCACTTTCATTAAGTCCCAAAATAAATCTGATTCAATTAATTCTATTAAGTACGAATTCATAGACTACAATAACACTTACCAAAATCGTCGACCTATAATTTTTATTTATTGTGTTCAGTATGTAAAGAAAGTTATTAAAAATAAATGTCTCTAAAGACATATGTTAGTGCTTTTATTTTTCAAATCATATTATTATTTATTTCAGATATTGTTTTCATAATTTATTTATGATTTCTCTTCATTTATCTTTCTAATTGTTTTAATATTATACAAATTTTAAACTTTTCCTACTATATTTTAAACATAACAATTTATTATATAAAAAACTGGATCAAAATATTTTACTATAGTTTAATTTTTCAATTATAATAAACTAAATATTAAAATAAATTCAACTTCACTTAAACAAAAATAAATATTATTTTATTCATCTCGTTGATTAATAAAAATTTAATAAAACTTTTATATTAAAATAATTAGAAATTATTATATTTTAAATTAAAATTCACTTATCCGAAAAAATATAAATTTTTCACTCCATGCAGGACGCGGATTATTACATAGTCTAAATATATTAGTCATTACCACATATCTCCATTTTCTTTACTACTTCCTCCTATAAATAGATCATTGTATTAAGTGAGAACAAGAACATATGAATGAAATCTCTTACCCATAAACTCTTGTCTACTCTTTCTCTTACTCTTGATCTCTCTCATTATATACCATAGACATATAATATTATAGTATAGTCATAAATATAGTAATATAGTCTACAAACCAATACTATATTATAGAATAATTCACAACAAGTGTTGGAGTATTGTGAATTTGTGGCTTAGGTTGCATATTTTATTGTTTACTTCTTGGCTCTTGTTCCTCGACAACTATAAACACAATTGGTCAATATGGAGAGATAGGTCTCTTTCAACTTTCCAAGGAGTTCTAAGTGTCATGATCTTCTATTGTCATCATCTTTTCATAGTAATTTAGGATCAATTTACATGGAAGAAGTTGTTAAAGATCGGTTTTAATTACATTTATCTCTTGTACTAAAAACCATGCAAACAACTTTCAAACTTCTGTTTCTTAAAAAAACACCAAACGTCACGGTAAGCCTCTCTCTCTCTCTATATATATATATATACATGTGTCTATCACCGCCAACAAGAATCTCACTCACCAAAAAACTTCTTTTCTCAGTCTCAGTATCTGTCTCAATCTGTTTCCTATTTTCTCTCTCTCTCTTTTTTTTTTTTTTATCTAAAGCAAAAATGGGAGGCAGTGAATATGAAACTACCGTCGAGGCGGGGATGTCTTCGCTTGCCATTGTCAACACTAATCCCCAAGAGGGTGTTGTTCCCATTGAAGCACCGATTGTATCTTCCTACAACGATCGGATCAGGCCGTTGCTTGACACTGTCGACAGGCTGAGGAATCTCAATGTGATGAGAGAAGGGATCCAGCTTCCAACTATAGTCGTGGTCGGAGACCAGTCCTCGGGGAAGTCAAGCGTTCTGGAGTCTCTAGCAGGAATCAGTTTGCCTCGTGGGCAAGGAATCTGCACTAGGGTTCCTCTTGTGATGAGACTCCAGAGAAGTCCTAGCCATGAACCTGAGATCTGGCTTGAGTTCGGTGACAAAAGAGTTGATACTGACGAGGAACACATCGCCGACGCTATTTGCACCGCGACTGAGGCAATTGCAGGTAAGATCTTTATCACAGTGCTTAAGCATAAACCACCTGCAAGACAGATTCTTTGAATGAAACTAAATCTGATGAGCCTTTATGTGTTATTTGAGTAATCTGATTTTTCATACTGCAACTACGAGCATGTTTGAGACTAAGACATGGATTGAATGATGTGAATTGAGATTATGATGAGTAATCTAAAGATACCTATATGTTGCAGGATCTGGTAAAGGGGTTTCAGACACTCCCCTGACACTCCATGTGAAGAAGGCTGGTGTTCCTGATCTGACAATGGTTGATCTCCCCGGGATAACCCGGGTTCCGGTGAACGGACAGCCTGAAAACATCTATGAGCAGATCTCCGGGATGATTATGAAGTACATCGAGCCACAAGAATCCATCATCCTAAATGTTCTGTCAGCTACAGTAGACTTCACCACCTGTGAATCCATCCGTATGTCCAGGCAAGTTGACAAAACAGGGGAAAGGACTCTGGCCGTTGTCACAAAGGCTGACATGGCTCCTGCAGGTCTTCTGCAGAAAGTAACTGCAGACGATGTGAACATTGGACTCGGGTACGTATGTGTCAGGAACCGTGTAGGAGAGGAGACATACCAAGAAGCTAGGATACAAGAAGAGTTGCTTTTCAGGACTCATCCACTGCTTTCCATGATTGACCATGACATTGTGGGAATCCCGGTTTTAGCTAAAAGGCTAATCGAAATCCAGGCGACAATGATCACCCGTTGTCTGCCAGATATTGTACAGAATATCAATGAGAAACTGAGCATCAGTATACTCGAGTTGAACAAGATGCCAAAGGTAATGACTTCTACAGTGGAAGCTTTGATGACCTTTATGAATATCATCCGTTCTGCCAAGGAATCTCTCGAGAGAATCTTTGTCCAAGAAGATTTCTCTGAATACCCGGATGATCAGAACATGCACTGCACTGCTCGCTTGGCTGATATGTTAGGCCAATTCTCAGATGATCTACAAGCACAACCCCAGGCCGTGACTGAGTTCTTGTCGGAGGAAATCGAGGTACTTGAAAAGCGCAAATCTATCAGATTGCCTTTATTCCAATACCACCTTTCAAAGCTATCCTTTCACAACGTGTTAATGGAATGCAAAATAAGCCGGTCGAGTTCATCAAGAAGATATGGGACTACATCGAAGTTGTTCTCTCAGGGGTCATCGCCAAATACTCTGAAAACTTCCCCCAGATTCAATCTTCCATCAAACGAGCCGGTCGAAATCTCATCTCCAAGATCAAGGAACAATCTGTGAACCGAGTGATTGAAATGGTTGAGATGGAGAAGCTTACCGATTACACATGTAACCCAGAGTACATGACTGTTTTCACCCAGAAGATAGCTGCACAAGGAAGCTTCGTCAATGCTGTGGTGAGCTCGAATCAAGTGTCTTTAGTTGGATTCGGAAATGTTCAGGTCTCGCATCTGCGGAAGTATAACGCCCAATTACTGCATCAAGCGTTCGACATGAAGATGAGGATCACAGCTTATTGGACCATCGTTGTACGAAGGATTGTGGATAACCTCGCGCTGTACCTTAAGTTCTCCGTGGAGAATTTCGTGAACAGCCAGTTTCAGGAGAACCTCGAGGAATTGGTGAATCCCGGAGGCGGAGGAGAAGTTGAGAAGATGCTTGAAGAGTCTCCGTCGGTGGCTATCAAGAGGGAGAGGCTGAAGAACAGTATCAAGCTTCTGAAAGAGTCCAACGACGCTGTTTCCGCCATTGTTTCTGGTTTTGGAGATCGTTGATCGATTGCGACATTTTTCGATTTGGTGAAGTTTGGGGTTTTAGGGTTTTTTTCTGGTCGTTGAACTTTTTGATTTCTCGCATTCCGTTTAATGTTTTTGTGCGGTTAGTAGTCTCTGAAAGTATTATTAAGATCAAGTAAGGTTTCGCCGTTCATTGAACTCGAGTTACCGAACTCAAAGTCCAATCTCCAGACCACTAGAACCATTTGGTACATATTCACATATTTACATCCCATTACTTATCATAAATCAAAAAGTTGAAGAAAAAGAAACTCCGTACACATAAAGTAAAGTTAACCCGCGTTAAAAGTAAAACACAGGCTTTATTTGCCTTAATATAGTGGAGAGACTAGTCTCTCTATATAAATGCTTGTGAAAATATTTGAACCCAATTAAAAATAGCAATGCAAATAAAAGATAATTAAAGTAAAGTTAACCCACTAACACACAAGCTTTATTTGCCTTAATATGCTCTGTAGTGGAGAGACTAGACTCTATATAGATGCTTGCGAAAATATTTAAATTTAAGAAATATTTGAACCCAATTAACAAAATAGCAATGTAAATAAAATATAGTTATCTGGATGCTTTTTGGACGAGTTGGATAATTATACTCTTCGTTTAATTATTTTTTCCTATTCATTTACTTAATTTGTTTTTGCATAATTGCCATTTACATAAGTTATATCCCAAATTTTTGTCATTTACAGATTTACCTAATCAACTCAATTTAAAATCCTCTTTTTAAAAAAAAAAAAAATATATTCTCTGATGGGACGAAAATTCTTGCTTAGCCTATAAGATTTCTCGCGAATAAATCAACCAAACGTTCCGATTTAGAACCACAATCACAACCAGTAGTCTCTGAAAGTATTATTAAGATCAAATTTTGAAAAAATTATGCAAATCTCAGGAAAAAAGAAAGAAAAACGAGCTAATTAAGGTTTCGCCGTTCATTGAACTCGAGTTACCGAACTCAAAGTCCAATCTCCAGACCACCAGAACCATTTGGCACATATTCACACATTTACATCCCATTACTTATCTCAAATCAAAAAGTTAAAATGGAGTTCGGTAATAGGAAATGTGGAATAAAGTTTATAATTTCGTTTGTAATGATGATGATTGTAGTACTCGGGTAGTCCGGAGAGGAAAATTAAAAAAAAAAAAAAATCTCCGTACACATAAAGTAAAGTTAACCCGCGTTAAAAGTAAGACACAGGCTTTATTTGCCTTAATTTAGTGGAGAGACTAGGGGCCCGATTGGTAAATAGGCTGTGGAGGATGTTTTAAAGTTTTAAAAGTCGTAGTTTTTTCCCAATCAGACTTTAACCTTCCTACAGTCATAAAAGTCTCCTTAAAAATCTCACAGCCAAAATAACTGATTTTACTCTTATTTTCGTTTGTTTTCTTCAAAACCAATAAAAAATGACTTTTATTTTTTTAAAAGTTACGGTCATTATTTAAAAGTTAAATTTTTAACGGCCAATTTTATTTTTTAAAGTCACAGTAACAGCTCTCTATATAAATGCTTGTGAAAATATTTGAACCCACTTAAAAATAGCAATGCAAATATAATATAATTAAAGCAAAGTTAACCCACTACTAAGTACTAACACACTAATATTTAAATTTAAGAAATATTTGCACCCAATTAACAAAATATCAATGGAAATAAAATAATAGTTATCTGGATGCTTTTTGGACGAGTTGGATAATTGTACTCTTCGTTTAATTTCTTTTTTATATCCCAAATTTTTGTCATTTACGGATTTACTTAATCAACTCAATTTAAAATCCTCTTTAAAAAAAAAAAAAAAAAATTCTCTGATGGGGCGAAAAGTGTTGCTTAGCCTATAAGATATACACATGGAAGAAGCTGTTAGAGATAGATTGAGAGAATCCAAGAAAATAATAGTTCAAGATTTACCAAAAAGTATGAAACAACTTAATTTAAAGGTTCTACTTCGCTAAAAGCCACTCTATATAATAGATGTCACCACGAACCAACAAGAGTATCACTCACTAATCTCCGTCTCTATCTTTTTACTACTTTCTCGGTCTCTCCTTTTTTCTAATCTCAAGCAAAAATGGGAGGAAGTAAGATGCCAGAAGTTTATGACATTAACGTCGAAACTGGGATGTCTTCTCTTGCTATTACCAACACAAATCTCCACAAAGATATCCCCAACGAAGCACCGATTGTGTCTTCTTACAATGATCGGATCAGGCCGCTGCTTGACACTGTCGACAGGCTGAGGAACCTGAATGTGATGAGAGAAGGGATCCAGCTTCCAACCATTGTTGTTGTCGGAGACCAGTCCTCAGGGAAGTCGAGTGTTCTCGAGTCTTTAGCAGGAATCAGTTTGCCTCGTGGACAAGGAATCTGCACTAGGGTTCCTCTTGTGATGAGACTCCAGAGAAGTCAAAGCCCTGAACCTGAGATCTGGCTTGAGTTCGGTGACAAAAGAGTTGATACCGACGAGGAACATATCGCCGATGCTATTTGTGCTGCAACTGAGGCAATTGCAGGTAAGATATTTTATCACAGTGTTTAAGTGTAAACCACCTGCAAGACAGATTCTTAGTATGAAACTAAATGTGATGAGCCTTTCTGTGTTATTTGAGTAATCTGTTTTGAGATGAAGACATGGATTGATGTAAATAGTGATTATGATGAGTAATAGTAAATATACCTATGTGTTGCAGGATCTGGTAAAGGGGTCTCAGACACTCCCCTGACCCTCCATGTGAAGAAAGATGGTGTTCCTGATCTTACCATGGTCGACCTCCCCGGGATAACTCGAGTTCCGGTGAACGGACAGCCTGAAAACATCTATGAACAGATCTCTGGGATGATTATGAAGTACATCAAGCCACAAGAATCCATCATCCTCAATGTTCTGTCAGCTACAGTGGACTTCACCACCTGTGAATCCATCCGTATGTCCCGGCAAGTTGACAAAACAGGGGAAAGGACACTGGCCGTTGTCACAAAGGCAGACATGGCTCCTGAAGGTCTCCTGCAGAAAGTAACTGCAGACGATGTGAACATCGGACTTGGTTATGTCTGTGTCAGGAACCGTGTAGGGGAGGAGACATACCAAGAAGCTAGGATGCAAGAAGAGTTGCTTTTCAGGACTCATCCACTGCTTTCCATGATTGACCATGACATTGTGGGCATTCCCGTTTTAGCTCAAAGGTTGATGCAGATCCAAGGAACTATGATTTCCCGTTGTTTGCCTGATATTGTACAGAAGATCAACGAGAAGATGAAGATAAGCGAACTTGAGTTGTCTAAGCTCCCAATGGTGATGACATCTTCAGGGGAAGCTCTGATGACTTTCATGAATATCATTGGCTCTGCAAAGGAATCTCTCCTAAGAATTCTTATCCAAGGAGATTTCTCTGAGTATCCAGATGAGCAAAGCATGCACTCTACTGCTCGTTTGGCTGATATGTTGAGCCGGTTCTCAGATAAACTGCAAGCAAAGCCCGAGGACGTGACGGAGTTCTTGGTGGACGCGACGGAGTTCTTGATGGACGAAATCAAAGTCCTGGAAGAGTGCAAATGTATTGGCCTTCCCAATTTCATCCCAAGAGCAGCCTTCTTAGCTATCCTTTCACAACGTGTTGATGGAATGCATACTAAGCCGGTCGAGTTCATCAAGAAGATATGGGAATACGTTGAGGATGTTCTCTCATCTGTTCTTACGAAACACTCTGATAACTTCCCGCAGATTCAATCCTCCATCAAACGTGCCGGTCGGAATCTGATCTCCAAGATCAAGGAACAATCCGTGGACAGAGTGATTGAGATCGTAGAGATGGAGAAACAGACGGATTACACATGTAACCCAGAGTACATGACTGTTTACACCCAGAAGATAGCAGATCAAGGAAACTTCAGCAGCTATGTACGGAGCAATCGTTCGAACTATACGTTAGTTGGATCCGGGAATGTTGAGATTTCGCATCTATGGAAGTATGACGCACAGTTGATTAAGCAAGCGTTCGACATGAATGCCAGAATCACAGCGTACTGGACCATCGTGGTACGAAGGATTGTGGACAACCTTGCGCTGTACCTTCAGTTCTCCGTGAAGAACCTCGTGAACAGCCAGTTTCAGAAGGAGATCGTCGCGGAAATGGTGAATCCCGGAGGCGGAGGAGAAGTCGAGAAGATGCTTGAGGAGTCTCCCTCGGTGGCGATCAAGAGGGAGAAGCTGAAGAACAGTATCAAGCTCCTGAATGAGTCCAAGGACGCTGTTGCCGCCATTGTTGATCGGAATTCTGGGTGATCGATTGCTTCTTTCTCCATTTTGGTGAAGGCCGTGTTTTTAGGGTTTTCTGTTGTTTCTAGGGCTTTTGTGATCTCTCCTTAGCCAAGTTTTAACGTTGAATGTTATTCCCGTTTCTATGAATTCAAATTTCGTTTTGATAAATTATTATCCTTCATTGTTTATAATACTTTTAAATCGGAATTAATTTGGTAAACAAAACAAAACAAACCAAAAAAAAAAGGAATTCGTTTGAAATGAGGACAAATGTTGTATGAAAACACCTGAACGGAGCTAGAAGTGAGTTCAAGGTCGCCGGGGAAATTTAGAGAAGTCCGGTGGTCGGCGTTGCATATAAGCGGTTCTTCCTTCGGTAGCTTCTTCGGTTCCATAGAATAAGAGTGTCGCATCGCCTCCTAGTCCCTGCAGCAACCAAGGTTTGTAAATCCAATTTTTAAACTGTGTACACACACACGCACACACAAGTAATGAAACTGCAATGGGTTTGTGACTTAGATTGCAAACTGTGTATACGACTAAGCAAGTTGGTGGAAAAGCCGCACCTGAAGTCCGGCATGGCCATCGTCCACTGCATTGAGTGCTGCCTTAAGCACCCGGATCGCAGTTGGGCTGTTCCGTAAGATTTCTCTGCACCATTTCACTGTTTCTTTCTCCAAATCCTCTAGCTGCAACAGAAAACATGTCTCAGTGAAGGAACAAAACAATTACCAGCAAGAAGGAATATATATACTTTGTGAATCTGTGATAACACTATGGGTTACTGTTAACTTTACCGGTACAACTGTATTGATAAGTCCCATTTTATCCGCTTCAGAAGCAGTGTAGAATCTCGTCATGAACCACATTTCTCGTGCCTTTTTAGGACCAACCTGATTTTTGTTTCCAAACAGTTTGATCAGCCCATGTTTGTTAGATTGTGTATGTTGTATCGCAGAATTAGTTAGCTATATCGAGCCATTACCAGACGAGACATGATGGAACTTCCATAACCAGCATCAAAACTTCCAACCTGCAGACAGAAAGTCGATACACATGAGTAGTAATAACTCTGGTTCCCACTTTCACTGACACATTCATGTCTGTAACAGAGGCTAGCGTGAGAAAACCTTGGGACCCGTTTGACCAAAAACAGCATTATCAGCTGCAATTGTTAGATCGCAGACCATGTGCAAGATATGTCCTCCTCCAACAGCATAACCAGCAACCTGATTTAGTCCAAAAGCAAACAGGATTAGCTACAAGAAATGCTCTCTGCTCATGTGCATAGATACACAGTCAAAGAGCTAGTCGATTGATCCAAGATCAGTACAAAGAGTAAAGAAAAAGTTGTTTGAAGGTGCTTACCATTGCGATAACTGGTTTTGGTAGTCTGCGGATTTGAACCTGAGTATGAACAGAAGAAAGAAGGTGGAGAATTTCATGAATCTGACTAAGACGATAAAACCTGAAACTTTTTTCTTTTCTTGAAGATCAAGGACATACCTGGAGATCAAGGACATTAAGGCGGCCAACATCCTTAGGGTCAGCATAACCATCTGGAGTTCTCAACGCTTGATCACCACCACTGCAAAACGCTTTCGTTCCCTAAAACCATCGATATGACTATTCAGAACAATCATTTCACAAACAGGTGTCCAAAACAGAGGAACACTATTAAACTCTTTGTCATCAAACTCCAAACTAGGATTTGACCTTGGCACTTCTGAAACTCAACAACAAAGCTCATAGCTAGACACTGACTTTAGTAACATAACCTAAATCTATTTTTTTCCTTCCTCGACTCCATCATCAATGTTCATCCACACACAAAAAAAAAAAGAAATCAACTTTGATATGGTTCTCTTACGTTATCCTTGCTTCATATCATTTTCTGAAGTAAACTAGCAAAAGCTAAGAACTTTACCTTTCCGGTGAGTATGATGACTCCTACAGAGCTGTCGTCTCTGGCATCGTTAAACGCACGCATAAGCTCCTTCACAGTCTGAGGCCGAAACGCGTTTCTTCTCTCTGGCCGGTTTATAGTAATCTACAATAGCCCCCAAAACAAAACACGATTCAATTGAAAAAAACCCACTTCTCTCAGTAATTTCGTCAAACACCTTACACTCACAAACCTTCGCAATGTCTTCACCGACGGCTTTCTCATATATGATGTCAACAAACTCATTGGTTTCTCCGTCGCCGACTAAATCAGCTTTTCTCCAAACGATTTCGTGGGTCGGCACTTCACCGTGAACCTTGTGGTAATTGTCATTCATCGACGAAGCATTACAGAGTTCCACTGAGTCAACGCGAGATGGAATCAGTCCCACGGGGAGGAGATGATTTGTGACGGCGGAGATTCTCCGGTTCGCCGTGCCGAGCTCCTTGGAATCCGCCATTAGAGAGGAAGAAAACGCAAGACAGAGAAGAATGACGATGATGAAGATAATACATTTTTTTCTAATTAAAAAGAAATGAAATTTAATTGAATTTTACTAAAAAAGCTCGAAGCTTTGGAGAATCAGAGGAAGTGGACAGAATTTCTTCGCGCGTCTGTCTCTTTCCATAAGTAAACGTTTGATTTGACGATGAGATAAGATAAGACGAAACGCAAGAAAACGTGCGTTTCACTTTGACTGTTACAGTTATTTTCATAAAAACCCTTTAACTTTATGGGTATTACATCGGCGTAAATCAGAAGTCAAAACTGAAAAAAATAAATATTTCTTGGATGTTTTGCGGTAGAAGACGGTTGTGAAAATAATTCTATTTTTCGACAAACTTATCCAAAACATTAAAACCATAATTTAACGAAAATAAACTGTCATTCAAACACAGAGCCGTACCTGACATTTTCGAGGTCCGATACGAAATAAAAATTAGGGGCCCTCTATAATACATAAAACACCAAAAAATATTTAAGTTTGCCAAAAAAAAAATTACAATATTTTGAAACTTAACAAAAGTTTATCAATTCTGGAAAATAACTCTTCTTGCATTTTTCCAGCAAAATCATCCATCAAACTTTCATAGTCAAGGTTTTTGATCATGTCTCTTTCTATTGATAACATGGCCAAACCGTTCAATCTTTCCTGTGACATATTTGACCGTAAGTAGGACTTTATCAACTTCAGTTTTGAAAAGCTCCTTTCGGCTGAGGCGACTGAAACCGGGATTGTGAGCATTATTATATAGGCAATCCATATATTTGGATAACCCTTCTTGTACCTCTTCAAAAAGTTTAGTACTTCAACACTCTTCTTGATATCTTTTGGTAGAAGTTTTCGAAGAATTATAATTTCAGTGAATAAATCATTTCCATCGACATCTGAATGTTCCCCATGCTTCAGAGAAACTTCAAGGTTGATACATGATGCCTTCAAGCTATCATAGCTTGCTGAATTGAGCTTTCTCAGATCGAACAAAAAACCAAAAGTTTTCTCATACTCTTGAAATTGTTCTAACCTTGCTTGAAGAGAAACTAGGGCTTGATCAATGATTTTGATGAAATAATCTATTCTGAAACTCTCTTCCTCGCTGAGAACCACATTGTCACCATCAACTTGTCTTGGCTCCTCATCAAAATGTGTTCTCCTTTTAATAACACGCTTCCTTTTCACATGAAAATTAGGTTCGATATCCATAACAACTGCAATCTTTTTGGCTTCAGCTTTTGCTTCTTCAAAACCCGTCTCTCTATAGTTCTGAAAAAATAAGATTAACCCCTTTAGTTGAGTTATAGCAGCATCAATGTCAATATCTTCAGCCTGCAAAGTCTTGCTTACGGTATTAATGGCAGCCAAAATCTCATACCATATAACCATACCAAACAAAAATTCAAATCCTCCGATTCCGTGCGTTTCACTTATCGCAAGACATTCAGCATTACTCCGGGTTTGAGGATCTTCACTAGTTTCAGCCAAGTACAACAGAGCATCTCGGATTTCTGGAGCTTGAAAACGTATGGCTTTAATGCTTTCAATATGACTTTCCCAGCGAGTATCAGATAAAGGTTTAAGTGTAGGACCTCCTACCATTTTCTTGTATATATCCCAC